>ML685891.1:4010534-4092185 GCA_007922175.1 Pelusios castaneus
TATTACATTGATAGATATATATATATATATAGTCTCCTCTCCAGAGCTCTAACTGCCTTTGTCATATATCTGTCTCTAGATGGAGAGAGAGCTTTATTTTATTTATATCTATCAATGTAATACAAACACAAATCAAAACAGATCATTGGAAAGCATCTGGGTCTTCAGCTGGTATTAATTGATGTAGCTCTATTAACATCTATTGACTTATGTTGATTTACATCAGCTGAGGATCTGGCCTGCATGTTTTATGATGGAGGCACAGCAGGACAGGTGATCAGGGTTATGTTTTTGCAACATACTTGCAGATCTTGAGAGTCACCAGCAACTATGTTTTTCAAATAGGTTCAGCCTCAGTAGTCAGCAGCTACCACTGGTGACTCTTCCAACTAGATTTTATTCAAGAGCTCTCAGCACCCGAGTATGACCATAGTGCTTGTTTCCATAGCCAATGATCACTGTGCTAGGCACTATACGAACACAGAATAAAAAAGCTAGTTCTTGCTCCAAAAGAGCTGACAGTCTGTGTGTTGAGCTCTTTTTAAAATCTGGACCCAATTTGCAGTCTCCCCAAGCCTCAGTTTACCCACCTGTAAAAGTGGAAGCAACACTTCCCTACATTACCAAAGTATTGGAGCTGAAGCATTGGTGAGGTGCAAGGGAGGTGAGTGCCAAAGAAATTAATTAAAAGGAAATCACTATTTTATAAAATTGCATTTGACTGTTAGAGTTGATGAACTACCTAAATTGTCTTGAATAGAGCTACCCATATAAGCTAATTTTTGCAAATGCTAAGTAAGTCACTTTAACCACAGGGGCTTTGTGTGGCTGTAGAGTTGTGACTGCATGGATCTGTTGACAGGAACACGGCCTAGAGAGGGAACTCAAAGAGCACTTGAATGCCTTGGTATGGCTGTGTAAATTAATTTGTCGTTGTTTGACCCTCAGTCCTCATGTACAGCACTCACGTTATTAAAATCCCTGTATAAAATGAAAAATCGGACCAACTTATTATCCTTTTCTTAAGCCAAGAGAAGTGTGTTAATTTAAAGATCTGTTTCTACTGTTAAAAGTTCTATTCTGTGATCTTGAAGACACTCACTGTTTTGAATTTCATTAGTTTTTACTTAATTTTGCAATCAGTTGTTAGATGTCTTATTCATGTTTTTGTTTCATGCAACAGGAAATATGATACCTGGGTACAATTATCAGAATGTGCTCCCACTCTCTATTTAAATAGTGCAAGGACTTAAGCAGGCATTAAAGTCTTCCTGGAGAAAATATTGCTCAGGATGCAACTAAAAGCATAAGCTTGTCAGGCAGAGGCTTGAAAACAACATCAGACAGGTGATTTATTCTCCCCTTGATGCATAGTTCTGACAGCTGAAAGGGGGATTCTGGGGCTGTGAAAGCTTGAAGATTATGGAGGGGAAAGATCAGGCCTGGCCAGACCACGTTGGAGTACAAGGCTCACTGCTCGCACTCCAAATATAAAGTGCATTGCTTTGGTCTTCTCTCTGATCTACACAAAGAGTATCGTGCACGTGTGTGTTTAAAAATCCCAAACCAAGCTCTCCTCCACAAAATCTTTCTTCCCATTGAAAGAGGATGAGAGAACAAGCAGCCTGTCAGATGTATAGTCACGTTGCTTAGTTCACTCCTGGAAGGTACTAAGATTCTACAGTGATGACTGAGTGTGGTTTAAGAACTTCTTTTGACACAGCTCAGATAAGAACACCTTCCTGAACTTGACATATCCCTGCAACAAGCCATGTTGCCAACATATTTACACAAAAGACACCATCACAGGACCTAATCGAGCCAGCTACTCCATCAAGGGCTCTTTCACCTGCTCGTCCACCAATGTGATTTGTGCCAGAAATGCCTCCCTGCCTTATACATTGGACAAACAGGGCAGTCTCTGGGCAAAAGAATAAATGGACACAAGTCTGACATCAGAGTTCACAACATTCAAAAACCAATAGGGGAACACTTCAGTCTCCCTGCTCACTCCATTGATGACTTGTTAGTAACAGCGCTCAAACAAATGAATAACAAATCGCAGTTTCAAAGAGAAACTGCAGAATTGGAACTTATATGTAAATTCAACTCCATTACCTCAGGGTTAAACAGGGACTATGGATTTTTTCTCATTACAACAGGTGATTTGACCTCACCCTCCTCTATATGCTGTTCCCTAGTGTTTGAAACCCAATACCTATTTTGATTTGCTGTTACAGCCTGACCTGATCCTGTGTCATACATTCCCCTGCATTTAACTTCTTCCCATTCTGTAAATTCCCCATCTTCAAAGCGTCTGATCAAGTGGGATTTTCTCCCACGAAAGCTCATGTGATAAATAAATTTGTTAGTCTTTAAAAGTGCCACAGGACTCCTCCTTTGTTTTGCTGACCAAGACTAATACAGCTACTCCTCTGGAACTTGAACATGGATTGTCTTTGTGGTGGGTGGGAGGGGCTTTTCTCTTTTGGTTTTAACTGGATGTGCTGCCATAGCAAGACAGAGGCTGTCTTTAACTTCAGATCATGGTTTACTGTGCCGAGGGTAAATTAGCAATGCACAGCGGTCTGGCACAGAGCGACACACTGTTACCTGCTTCCCTTTGTCATGCCCTGGGAGCACCCAATTGAATCAGAAAGGGGAGCCGCAGGGATTGCACTTCCAGTCGTTAGCCTTAAATAGCTAGATGGTATTACCTTGGTCTCATCTAAACTAAAAATTTAGTTCAACATAAATACATCACTCAGAGGTGTGAAAAATCCACATCCCTGGTGGTATAGGTAAGCCATTGACCTATATCCCTGTGTAAACAGCACTCGGTCGATGGAATTATTCCTCTTTTGACCCAGCTACCACCCCTTGGGGAGGTGGATTATCTACTCCAGTGGTTCTCAAACAGGGGTACACATACCCTTGGGGGTACGTCAGCTTATCTAGATCAGTGTTTCTCAGCTTGGGGGTCGCCACCACCAGGGGCGTCACAGGATGGGTTTAGGGAAGATCACAGGTGCAGGGTCAGCATCAGGCGGTAGCAAGCAGGGCGGTTGCTAAGGGCTCCATGTCACAGGTAGTCCTTCCTGCAAAGCTAAGTTATATGAATCAGCCCCAGACTGTGGGGCTTGGGCTTCAGACTGCTGAAAGGGCTGCAGTAGTGGGGAATGGTTGAGAACTGCTAACCTACATCATAGAAAGACAACAGAGTCCTGTGGCACTTTTAAAGACTAACAGATTTATTTATCGCATGAGCTTTCGTGGGAGAAGATCCCACTTCGTCAGACGCTTTGAAGATAGGAAAGTTACAGAGTGGGAGGAAATTAAATGCAGGGGAGTGTATGACATAGCATCAGGTCAGGCTGTCTACACTGAAGCGTGTTTGGAGCATAGACAACTCTCTGCATTTGCAGCATTCCCTTGCCACCATAAGGAACAATACAAATATCAAGGTGTTATTGCTTTTTGTCACTTGAATTTCAGGAGTGCCTGGGGCACCACACAAGAATTTAGAGTCTTGCTGTGCTAGATGCTGCACAGAGAGTATAATGAGCTCCATGCTCCATACCACGCATTGCAGGCCTAAGTTGCCTTTTAACGGTACCCCGCAGCTACAGCAGTGGTATAGATTCTGTTATCCCTGAGGCACCCATTCCACTCTCCATCCATTTTCAGCAAAGCACTTAAGCATGTGCAAAGCACTTTTGGTAAAACTTTCAAAAATGCAAATGACGCTGGAGCGATAATCTCACTGGTAGAGCCCTGCCCGGATACAAAATTTGCATCCACATCCAATCCACAAACATGGTCTACCCTTATAAAGCAGATCTGTGCAGATTTGAAAGTTGGTAGGAGTTGGGTTCCTAGATGCGGTCCTTTTTGAAAAAGGGATATAGATGCTGAAGTCACTGAGGGTCAGATTTGTCAGGGTTATCAGGCACCCAAAAACCTCCCTTAAGCACTTCTAAATGTTTTTTATTCTTCAGGCTTAAGGAGAAAATTAGCTGGCGAACTTTCATTGGCTTCTAATGGAAGTTAGGGGCTTATAATTTCCCACTTGTGCTTTGCTAAATAGGCATGTGCTTAAATGTTTTCCTGCATGTGCCCTAGCACACGGGATAGCTGCTTCTTAATATAGAGAGAAATCAAAGAAATCCAGTCGGTAGTGTGACCCATGTGTACCTGCAATTGATAGAGTCAGAAGGCATGGAAAGCTTGGGCCTAGAGTGATAGCCTCAGTCTCAGGATGGAGCAGGCAAGGTACTCTTTGCCGCACTGAGTAAGATCCCGTAAACATATTGGATTTTGTAAGGTCACCTAAACTGGGCCAGGTAAAAGGTTCCTTGCTGAGTTACTGTACTTGTAGTAGCTGGGAGGTTAATAGCCCAGACTGTAGACTGAAGCACTGGGATACCATAACCGCAGGGAAAATTCAGATTTTGCCAATTATGACATTTGAGCAAATGTTTAAAAATAGATTAAGTCCTTACAATTGGCCCGGGGAGATATTAGTAACGACTCGCTCGTAAATAGAGGAAAGACGTGCCTGTAGTAAAGCAGATGGGGGGAAGAGGAGTTTGCATGCGGATTTAACAAATGTTTTTCTGCTTAAAATCATGCATGAGAATGAAATGTATAGAACACAACATCAGGCATGCTGCAAACCAGAATGGGTGCACATCTCTGCAGTTTATTGACATTGGAAACCATCTCTAGTTTGGAATGGTGGGGTGCAACTATACTTAGAAATTAAGTCGACTTAAGCTTGCTTAAGTCGACTTAATTTAATCCCCGTCTACACTATACTTTCCTTAAATCGACTTAAGCAAGCTGCTTAAGTCGACTTAAGGAAAATAAAGTTGACTTAATGAAAATTAAGTCGACTTTATTAAACCTACTTTTAATTCAACTTTAGGCTTAAGTCGACTTCCTAAAGTCGACTTAAGCCAGTGTAGATCTGGAGTAGCCCTAAGTCAACTTAAAGTCGACTTAGAGCTCTCCAGGACTCCCCCAATGCCCTCCCTGCTGGGGGGGGGGGCACAGAGAGAGCCTGGCATGCCCCTCCCCAAAGGGCAGGGCAGAGCCCTGCCCACCCCGCCCCTATGCCCTGCCAGGGTCCCAGTCCCCCGTTGCCCCAATGTACCCACGTACAATGGGGCAAAGGCTGAGCCCCCTGGCACTTGGCAAGGGGTGCCCCCCCTGCCACTGTGGACCTGTCCCAGGTCCACCTAGCCCCTAGAAGTCGACCTAGGTGTCCAGTGTGGATGCTCTAGGTCAACTTTGTAAGTCCCCCCCGCCAAGTCGACTTTAAATTTAAGTGTGAACATGCTAAGTCGACTTAACTAAGTCGACTTTAAGTCAACTTAGTTAAGTCATCTTAGCTAAAGTCGACTTAAATTACCAAGTGTAGACATAGCCGTGGTGTCCTCTGTACTCAAAATGCCAATAGCCATGAGTGAGTGTGTGTGTGATAGGCATGTAAAAGGTGAGGAGAGGGGCACCCAGTCATTTAAAGATGAGCTCCAGTGAAAATGTACAATTCTCCTTCCAAGTACATGCAGTAAGTGGGACAGTGGGATAGGGCATTGGATTGGGAGGCAGCAGATGCAGTTCTGTTCCTGGCATTGCAGCCTTGGGCAACTCCTTTCACTGCTCTGTGCCTCAGTTTCCCCTCTCACCTGTGGTCTACCTTATCTGTTTAAACTGGACGCTTTCTGGGGTAGGGATTCTCTTTCACTCTATGTATATAGACTGCATAACACAGTGGGGTTAAGACATGAAATACTGAGTTGCGGTAGGACTGCAAAAACTGCACAGTGGCAAATGTTGAGTGTTTTAAAGCAGTGGTCTCTAAATGATTTACCCCCACACCTGTCTGTGCCCTCCTCTAACCACCTCCTGTAGCTGGGGCTTGGGGCTGGGAGGGGGCTCCTGTGGCTGGAGGCCAGGGTTCAGATGCCAGAGGCTGAGGAGGGAGCCAGAGGCTGGTTGCCAAGGGCTGGTGTTGCAACTGGGCCACAGCTGAGCAAGGGGCTGAGCACTGAGGCAGCGATAATGGAATGGGGCCAGATGCCATAGCAGAGCTTGGGACAGAATGGGGCTGGGTGGCAGATGCGTCTGATGAAGTGGGATTTCTCCCACGAAAGCTCATGCGATAAATAAATGTGTTAGTCTTTAAAAGTGTCACAAGACTCCTTGTTTGCTATGAAAAAGACAGTAAATGATTGTTATTTGTTGTACAGTAACACCTGTACAGGCCATCCTTCCTCCCTCATGGAGCCAGGGTTGTGAACACCAAAGAAGGGCTCCAAAATGAACTAGCATGTTGAAGTTTTAATTTTTGAGAGAGTCATAGATATGAAAAGGAGCATGTGCATGCATGTAAGTACGTAAGAGCGACAGACCTGAGAGTGCAGCGTTCTTGGAAGCAAAAGCAAGATCTTCAGAGGAATTTAAGTCATTCTGAGGCAAATTGCATCTGCTGAGTCATAATTAATCTTTGAATGTTTGGTCCCATTTGATGTGTCTTTGGAAAGATCTACTATTATTTTGTACAATTAGTTTCTCAAATTCAGCTCATACTTTTTTCTCTTTTGGAGCGGCTAATTGCAAATGTTCCGACCTCAGATCTATTATCATACTTTTTAACAGGTCATATAATGCATTATTTAAGTGACTTTGGTCTGATAATTAGATGAGTTATTTTGTCTGTGTTGATTAGTTTGTAAGTACAGATTAATATTTGGTAGGATCCCTCGGTACTTTGATTTCTCATAGAGTGGTTCAAGTGATGTGACTTTTTTTTCATGTTATTAACTGGATTCCAGAAAATTCTGCTCCTGAGAGGAAGAATGAGGTTATTAAAATCATTGAAAGAAGGAAGAAATAAAGATGTTTGAGAAGATTAAAGATGTTACTATCAATTTCTCTATGCAGTTGTTTACATTAGTGTAAAGTGTGTATAGAACATGAGTTTGTCACAGACTCTATTTTGTTTATTTAGGAAATATGCTCTTTGAGGCAGTGACCATCTCTTACTCTGTACAGCTCCTAAGCTCAGTTGGCATCTTTAGGCACTATGGTAATACAAATACATTCAAATAATAATCATAATGATAGCATTCCATGTTTCACTGATTTCTCTTCTTTATCACTGTGGCTTCTAAATTATGAGTTTCATATGGTAATGCAGTAAACAACATGAATAACAAATGTGACTTATTCAGTCTTTTCAGAGGTCAACAAAGAATCAGGAATCAGGGCCTCAGTTTCTATGGAATATATGCGTGTGTATGTATAGCTACAATACAATCCATAGAGATGTTTCTTAGCTGCTGATTGCTGGCTGTGTTCTTTAAAATAAAAGGCCATGTTCATCCCCTGGTGTCACTTTGCTGAAGTTGTTGGAAGTTGCATCGGAGGTTAACTGGATCCAAAGTAACTTATTCTTCCTTTGTATATGCATGGTTGTCTCCCACTAACTGCTGAAGGTGGAATTTAATGCAAAGAAATGTAAGGCTGGCCAAAAGAGGCTGCAAAGCAGTGGTTGGCTTTTCAAGTACATCTGACCAGTGTTGCCAATCCTGTGACTTCCAATAGTATGAGTCAGGCCCCCCCAAAAGCATTAGAATGGTTTAAAAACCATGAGATTATAATTTTTTATTTTTTTTAAAATTGGTGTCTTTTTCTTTACCGTGAACCTTAGGGGGCACTCAGGTCATATTTTCGAGCATCATCCACAACCATGAGGACTAGAAACTTTTTTTTTCTTTTCTACTTATTTTGAAATTCTCATACAATCACATGATTCCAGGAGCTGCAGCTTTAAATAAACATACTAAATTTCATAATACTTGTGGTAAAATAGCAAGAGCTCACAACACTTTGACCATGGTTCAGTGGTGAGAGCTGTGTATGTAAATGCAGGGGATTAAATAATCTCAATAATTTTGAAGCAGGTTCTCTTTATTTGCAATCTACAATGATTAAGTAGTTTTGTTATAAACTAAATTTTGAGGCTGAGCTTTTTCAAAGCTGCCAAACACCGTGATTCTGTAGTGTAGAGAGCGCCTGGCTGTGATCCAGCAAAGCACTTTAAGCACATGTTTAAAATTAAGCATACGAGGAAATGCTGTTGATGTAAACAGCACCACTTACATGCTTTAAATTAGGCATGTGCTTAAGTGCTGTGCTGGATTGGGATCAGCATGGTGAGCTCTTTGCAGGAGTATGCCCAAAGGGATTTGAGAGCCCTAATTCCCATCAAAAGTAATAGAAAATCTCAGCCTGTGTGTGCCTAGAGACAACCTTGAGGTGCACATTTTTATAAGACCAGGGAGTAAATAAGGAGATGCGTTTACACCTGGTCCCTGCTCTGCTTAGGTTCCTCAAGGCACTCTGCTTTCACTCTCTTGCCTCAGTACATGCCAAGGTGCACAGGTAGCCTGGATGAGAGCACTCCTTAAGGGACTGTTATTACATGACATCCGTGCAATATATGCTTTCTCTCTTCCTGCAACAGAGTGGTGGAATTCATGGCATCTCTTATTATTGCAGTGAGCTCTGCCCTCTGTTGCTCTGTTATACAGAGAATTAGGGTCTGACGCTTCTTACTAGAATGCACAGCTTTCCAAAGTCAAGGTGCTTATTTTGATTCACAAAGATCCCTTATTTCAGATATAGACATGTTAAAAACAAAAATCCTTTGAGGCTATTTGCTGCTGGATGTGAACTTTCAGCGCCCTTGTGCCCTTACATCCCTGTGGAGGAGGGTGGTCGTGAAAGCAGGAGGGAATAAATGGGTTGAGAATAGACAAACTCAAAGTAGCTTGCTCAAGTATCCTAGGCAGGCTTTTCCTTCTACACAAAACAAAGTGCTGTACCTTTTCCCAACATTGATTACCTAGCACTGAATCCCATTGCTGGACAATGTGTCCAGTGTGCATCGAGAGCTCTTTGTAGCTGGAAGAAGATTTTTGCTCTCAGCCTGCATTCAGCACACACAATATAGCCACGCCCACGCATCACCTTGGCTGCAGAACTTTTGCGTCTCCAAAATGTATAATTATGGTCGCCTTCTCGCCTCTTCAACTTGAGTTATTTGGTTTGATGGGGAGGGAAAAGCCCTCAGTATATTATGACTCCAATATAAATATCAAAGAGCTGAGGTGTATTGGGGTTCCATGAAGTTTTACCAGTGTTTCTGGTGATTATCTTCCATTTTCTCCAAAAAGGTATCATCCATGCAGTTAAAAAATAAATTTAACTGTGTAGCTATAGCTGAGCTGCTTTTCATTATTCAACCCCCCAGCTAATGGAAATAGAAGTTAGAACAAAAATTATGGCATCATTCCCAGCAGATAGAGTACATTCCTTTTAATTGGCTTGCTTTTATTGGCAGATGTCTTTCGACCCATTCAAAGCAATCTTGCTTTAACAGAAGATACACACTCTAATAGAAACGTAGCTACCTTGGACATGTCAGAGTCCAGTGTGGCTGGAAATATCTCTCGTGATTGGAAGAGACAGTATCGGCATTGAGGTAGGGAATGATCAAGAACACCTGGGAAGTTCAGCAAATGTTCTTGGCGTGGAAAGAAGTTAACAATCATCTGAGAGGAGGCAGTGGTGAAACAATGTGCGTTAAGCCTGTGTCAGATCTGTGGATGGACTTGGAGTTATGCTACGAGCAAATAGGCAGAACCAGACTGAAACAGAGAGACAAAAGGCCTTCTAATCACCATCATTTGAAGATATCCTCATGAATCAGCTGTCTTTGCTGCTAAGTGTCATGAGATTTAAATCTGCTTCCTAAGATTCCTTCCGAATAAGTGCATTTCCTTATTCAGGACTTGACCCAAAGCCCACTAAAGTCAATGGAAAGACTCCCATTGACATGAGTGGGCTGTGGATCAGTTCCTAACTATATCCCCGTTTATATGATGCTTCATGGAGCTCCAATCCAAGCCAGACAATAGTTGGGTAAAGTTAAGGATTCGTGTTGCAGGAGAGATTGTGTGTTTGTTACAGATGTGATATTCAGTGATCGCTTGGTATGTGAGGTGCTCACATGAGCTCTGCTTTATTCTGTGTCTGATTCCAGCTGAGTGAACATAACAAGAGCTTCTTCTTCGAGTGATTGCTCCTGTCCATTCCATAGTAGGTGTGTGCGCGCCTCGTGCACGGAACGCCGGAATTTTTTCCCCTAGAGATCCCGTAGGGCCGGCTGTAGCGCCCCCTGGAGTGGCGCCGTTGCGGCACCTCTATATAACCCACAGCCGGCCCTACCCTCCCCAGTTCCTTCTTACCGCCCTGACGGTCGCTGGAACGTTGGCTAGCTCGCTAGCAGTACCCTAGTTTTACAATTGTTGTTAGATAGTTTCCAGTTGGATTAGTTAGTCGTTCTTCCATCGAAGAGCCCCGTTTCGGGGCCGGGGCATGCCAGGCTTCAAGGCTTGCGGGGCCTGTCGCAAGCCCATGCCCCTGGACGATCTGCACCGCGAGTGTTTGAGGTGTTTGGGAGAATCCCACCTCCGAGAGCGGTGCAAGATTTGCCGGGGGTTCCGCCCAAGGACCCAAAAAGAGAGAGCACAGACTCAAGCTCCTCCTGATGGAGGACGCTTTGCGACCGGCAAGCGCCGGGGGGGCCGGGTCCAGCGTGGCACCGTCGGTGCGGAGCGCCCCGGAGGCCATTAGCGAGGTACCGAGGCCCGCTAACCTGGAGAAGGAGCCACGGCACTGACTCCCGCCACCGGCGCCGAAGCACTCGGCGCCGCCAACACGGCACCGCTCCCTCTCTCCTGGTCCGGCCAAGAAGAAGAGGCGTTCGGACAGAGGAAGATCGCCTGTCAAGCACTCGAAGCAGGGAGCGCAGACGGTACCGGGCTCGGACCGTCAGCTCCGGGAGCCTCAGGCTCCAACCCCGTTGACTCCGGGCCGTGAGAAGGTTCCGTCGAGTCCGGGGTCCAATGCCTCACCCACCAGGGCGATCCTAGATGAGGACCTCCAGCTGCCCTCGACGCCGGAGACATTCGAAGCGGCTCGAGAACTCATTGCGCACACGGCGCCGTGTGCGCCAGAGACTCACCCTCCGGCACCGCAGAGGTCGGTGCCGTCGAAAGGGAAACCGGCGCTGCTGCACCGGAGCCCTCCACGGCACCGTTCGCCGTTGGAGCAGGCGCGTCCTTCACCTGCAGGCCTGGCCCACGGGGAGCGCTCCCAGTATATTTCGCCCCCGGAGCGGCACCGATCTCCCATTCCGCCAGCGGTGATAGCGGCAGCAGGGGCCCCGCGATACCGGTCCCCACCAGAGCGCCTGAGCCGTGAATCCCCGCGGCACCGTCGTCCATCGGCACCGCGTCAAGTGACTCCGGCGGCAGGGCGACAATACTCGCCGATCCGCGGCACAGCCCCACCTTGGTCCCCCCGGAGCAGGTTCTCCTCCGAGTCGGGGGACAGTATGAGCTCCGCCAGACGGAGCAGGAGCCGCTCGGGGAGGAGAGAGGTCAGCCACGGCCAGTCGCAGTGCGGGCCCCAGTGGCAGCCACCTCAACAGTGGCCATTTTGGACCCCGTGGGCATACCATCAGGCCCAGGGTCCCTTGTCGGAGAGGCCTCCCTCCACCCTTTCGTCGAGGCATCAGCCGTCCTGTACGGCGAGCGCCCCTCCGGAGCTGGGGAGGGCTCCAGCCCGGGACCGGGCAGGAAAGGCCCTGGACGATTCTTCAGCGAAGGAGGGCCCGCAGTCCACGAGGGCACTAGACCCCCCTTCGGACCCCGCCGGAGAGTCGTCCTCGTCGCCACCGGATGAGGCGGTGGCAGGGGCAAAACCGGCCACTCTCCCTGATGACAGCAGGTCTCATCAGGACTTACTTAGGAGAGTGGCAAAGATTATGGGCCTACAGGCAGAGGAGGTCATGGAGGAAGCGGATCCCATGGTCGATATCCTCCTCCCAGAGGGTCCCTCCAGGGTGGCCCTGCCCCTAATTAAGACGGTGCAGAACACAACCAAGGCCCTGTGGCAAACTCCAGCCTCTATTGCTCCGACAGCCAAGCGGGTGGAGAAGAAGTACTTCGTCCCCGCCAAAGGCTACGAGCATTTCTACTCTCACCCGACCCCGAACTCGCTGGTGGTTGAAACGGCCAATGAGAAGGAGAGGCAGGGTCACCAAGGTCCTACGCCCAAGTCGAGGGACGCAAGGAAAATGGACCTGTTCGGCCGTAAAGTCTATTCCTCCGGGGGTCTCCAGCTGAGGATCACCAACCAGCAGGCGATCCTCAGCAGGTACACTTTTAATTCATGGGCGGCCCTCGATAAGCTGTCCGACAAGCTAGACCAGGACTCGAGGTCCGAGCTGGCAGCTATGTCAAAGGAGGGTAAAGTGGTGTCTCAAGCCCTCCTTCAGTCGGCCCTGGACGCAGCGGACGCTGCAGCCAGAGTGATGGCCTCGGGCATCACTATGCGACGGAGTTCTTGGCTCCAAGCTTCGGGCCTTCCCACCGAGGTCCAGTCCACCATTCAAGACTTGCCCTTCGAAGGGCCGGAGCTGTTTGCGTCTCAGACAGACTCCAGGCTACAGTCACTAAAAGACTCAAGGGCAATGGTGAAATCGCTGGGCCTCCATGCCCCGGCGTCGCAAAGAAAGCCCTTTAAGCCACAGGCATCGGCTCGGCCATACCAACGGCGCCAGGACTGGGATAGAAGGAGAGGCCGTAACGGGCGCAGGGCAAGCCGTCGCCCCCCAGACCAAAACCAGGGAGGGCAGCGTCATCCCTCCGGCCCCAAGAAGGCCTTTTGAGGGTACGATCGGGGACGACGTACCAATTGTTGCTGCGGATCCAATCCCTTTGCCCTTCCTCAACAGATTATCCCGGTTCCACCGTGCCTGGGCGCTAGTTACCTCAGACCAGTGGGTGCTCCGCACGGTGCAGCATGGATACTCGCTCCAGTTCTCTTCACACCCCCCGTTCCGCCCCCCCCTTACCCCGTCCCTCTTCAGGGACCCATCTCACGAACAACTGCTGGCCCAAGAGGTTCAGTCCCTCGTGGAGAAAGGGGCGATAGAGGAGGTGCCCCAGGACCTGAGGGGGAAAGGGGTGTACTCCAGATACTTCCTCATTCCCAAATCGAAAGGGGGCCTCCGTCCCATCCTAGACCTGCGGTACCTGAATCGTTTTCTACGCAAGATCCGTTTCCGCATGGTCTCGTTGGCCTCAATTATCCCATCCCTGGATCCGGGAGATTGGTATGCCGCCCTCGATTTACAGGACGCCTACTTCCACATAGCAATAACTCCACGTCACAGGCGGTTCTTGCGCTTCAAAGTGGGAGACAGGCACTTTCAGTTCACGGTCCTTCCGTTCGGGCTCGCCGCGGCTCCCAGGGTTTTCACCAAGTGCCTGGCAGTAGTGGCAGCCTTCCTCAGAAAAAGGAGAGTTCAGGTCTTCCCCTACCTGGACGACTGGCTTGTACGAGGCCGTTCGCCAGCAGAAGTGTCTATCCATCTGCAGTTCATACAAGACGTGTTCAGCCGTCTTGGTCTGCTGGTCAACCAGCGCAAGTCCTCCCTCGTGCCAGTCCAGCGGATAGAGTTCATAGGGGCAGTCCTGGACTCGACAGTAGCAAAGGCATCTCTTCCTCGATCACGGTTCCAAGTGATCCGAGATACCATAAGGGGATTGCAGAGACATCCATTGGCTTCGGCAAGAATGTGCCTGAGGTTGCTGGGGCACATGGCGGCCTGTACCTACGTGGTCAGGCATGCTCGACTACGTCTCCGCCCCTTTCAGCTATGGCTAGCGTCAGTTTACCGCCCGAGCCGGGACGATCTCGACATGATAGTGGCCCCTTCCGCGCAGGCCCTGAGGGACCTAGACTGGTGGTGCCAAGAGGACCAGGTCTGCGCAGGGCTACCCTTCCAAGCCCCAAGCCCCTCCATTTCCCTTGTGACAGATGCGTCAGATCTGGGCTGGGGGGCACACCTGGGCCAGCTTCGGACCCAGGGCCGCTGGGAGAGCGAAGAGCTCCGATTCCACATAAATGTGAAGGAGCTCAGGGCAGTTCGTCTGGCCTGCCAGGCATTCAAGGAGCACTTAAAAGGGAAAGTAGTCTCCATCCAGACGGACAATACAACAGCCATGTTTTACATCAACAAGCAAGGCGGTCCCCGCTCCTCCCATCTTTGCAAGGAAGCGCTCATCCTCTGGGAGTTTTGCATCCTCCACTCAATCCTGCCGGTAGCGTCCTACCTACCGGGGTCGCAGAACACACTGGCCGACGACCTCAGCAGGAAGTTTCAAACCCACGAGTGGTCGATGAAATGGGAGGTCCTGAGAGAGGTCTTCCAAAGGTGGGGGACTCCTCGTCTGGACCTCTTCGCCTCAAGCTCCAACGCCAAATGCGCGCGCTTTTGCTCGTTCAGAGGACAAAGCCCGGGCTCCATAGCGGATGCGTTCGCGATCCAGTGGACAGGGGAACTTCTCTACGCCTTTCCCCCGACGCCATTAGTGAACCGAGTGCTTCTAAAGATCAAGCACAACAAGGCCACAGTGATTCTGGTGGCCCCAGCATGGCCCAGGCAGCATTGGTACACAACCCTCTGGAACCTCTCATCCAGAGCCCCGATAGATCTACCTTTGTTGCCGGACCTCTTGTCGCAGGACAACGGCAGACTCCTGCACCCGAACCTCCAATCGCTCCACCTCAAGGCGTGGTACCTGAGTGGTTAACCCCGAACGAGCGGCTATGCTCGGGGGAGGTCCAGGAGGTCCTGCTTAACAGCAGGAGGCCCTCTACACGCTCCGCTTATGGGGCAAAGTGGAAACGGTTCTCGACCTGGATGTCAGACAAGGGGATCGCTCCGGGGTCAGCCCCACTCCCAGATATCCTCGACTACCTGTGGCATCTCAAGTCGTCGGGCTTGGCAACCGCTTCAGTCAAGGTCCACCTGGCAGCCATCTCAGCTTTCCATGCGGGAGCGGAAGGGGGCACAGTCTTCTCGGCCCCGATGGTGAAGCGTTTTGTCAAAGTCCTCGATAAGCTCTTTCCCCCCACCCGTCCACCGGTGGCGCAATGGGACTTAAACCTGGTCCTGACCCAGCTGACAGGCCCGCCCTTCGAGCCTCTAGCTTCCTGCTCACTGCTGTGCATGTCTTGGAAGGTGGCCTTCCTCGTGGCCATTACATCGGCCAGGAGAGTATCAGAACTACGGGCCCTGACAGCAGATCCACCCTACACGGTTTTCCATAAGGACAAGGTACAGCTGCGCCCGCATCCGGCCTTCCGTCCAAAGGTGGTGTCCCTTTTCCACACCAGCCAGGACATTTGCCTACCGGTGTTTTACCCCAAACCACATGCTTCGGACAGGGAACGCAGACTGCATACTCTAGACGTGCGTAGAGCCCTGGCATTCTACATAGACAGGACAAGACCTTTCCGCAAATCCACCCAATTGTTTGTGGCAGTAGCGGACAGAATGAAAGGAGAGCCCATCTCATCGCAGAGGCTCTCCGGATGGATAGTCGAGTGCATCCGCGAATGCTACAACCGGGCAAAGGTTACACCGCCTCTGATCAAGGCACACTCGACAAGGGCTCAGGCCTCCTCGACGGCCTTTCTGGGGGGTGTGCCGTTAGTGGACATTTGCAAGGCAGCCACCTGGTCTTCAGTCCACACCTTCGCGGCACACTATGCAATTACACAACAAGCGAGAGAGGATGCGGTAGTTGGCAGAGCCGTCCTGCTCTCAGCTAAGCTGTGATTCCGACCCTCCGCCTCAAGGTAAGGCTGGTGATTCACCTACTATGGAATGGACAGGAGCAATCACTCGAAGAAGAAGAAGAGGTTACTTACTGTAACTGGTGTTCTTCGAGATGTGTTGCTCCTGGCCATTCCACTTCCCACCCTCCATCCCCGCTCGGAATAAGAGCAAGAAGGAACTGGGGAGGGTAGGGCCGGCTGTGGGTTATATAGAGGTGCCGCAACGGCGCCACTCTAGGGGGCGCTACAGCCGGCCCTACGGGATCTCTAGGGGAAAAAATTCCGGCGTTCCGTGCACGAGGCGCGCACACACCTACTATGGAATGGCCAGGAGCAACACATCTCGAAGAACACCAGTTACAGTAAGTAACCTCTTCTTCACATCCCTTTGCCTAGACCTAGACTCTCTGTTTGAGAAGCTAAGCCCATAGAAGTACTTTCCACAGTACCACAGGCTGTGTGGGGATAGTTCTTGGAGTGTAGTGGGAAAATTCAGTAGAGGGATGTCCTCTGGGCGGCTCAGGGAGCTCATAGGAGGAGGAATGCTCAGGGTCACTGATGATCATGATGAGGGTATGGGAGGGTTGACTTTGGAAGTTGTAAGAGATCACCCATCTAAAAAAACTACAGAAGAGGGCCATAACGAGCACAGAGGGGGCAGCTGAGTCTGGTTACAAACATTATCTCCCATGCAGCTTTATAACGTAGTCCGTTCTTTCTGGCAGTTCTTCAATTTTTGGACTCTTATGTCACTGGGAACATTAAGTTTCACTGAGGGAAGCTTGTGTTTCATGCACACTTTTGACCTTTCTAAAGATGAGGTCAGAGGGTAAGTCAGTTAAGGGACTGGATTGTTCTGGGGAGTTTGCCACAGGATCATGGAAAATTCCTGTGAAGCGCTTCCTTGATATGAAGCCAAAGGAAACAGGATGAAGTTGAAACCTATTGCACCCGAGAAATGATAGTGGAGAACACTGTGTATCTTTCTTTGGCTGTGCTTAGGTGGCTGCCAGCATCTCTACAGATCCAGAATGATTTCCCGGGGAAAATCCTAACACCTGTAAGGAAGGCAATCCTTGACTCCACCCAGCTTCTCATGCACTGTCTGTTTGTTTTGGGTTTTTTTTCCTCACACAGCTTTTACATTGGTTCATCAAATTTAATGGCGTTACCCCTGGCCTCTGCCAGCGTAAATGAGAACAGAATTAGCGTCCCTCCCCTGATACATGGCCTTGAAGTTAGAGATTTTCAGAGTAGACCTAAGAAAGTTGGTTGCTCACTTCCCATTAAAGTCAATGGGAACAGGACATGCAAATGTCAGCCCCATGAATTTCCCATTTAAGGACTGTTCTCCCCATTAAAATCAAGGTATAGTTGCGGGGGGGGGTAGAGCGGGGGGAAGCTGTTGTCTGCAGCAGGCCTCCCTGTAGCCTACGTGCAATAAGTGGTTTAGAACTTTCCACTTCTTGGTGAGCTGAGGCCCATGTCACAACTGGTGCCTCGTGGTAGTCCCAGGAGGTAGCCCAAGGAACTGAATTGCCCTTGAAAGGTTAACTCTTCTCCCATATGGGGGTGGGAGGTGGGGAGGAAGGTCAGGGTTTGAGGACAAGAGGAGAAACTTACCCTTGCTGCTGCTGCTGCTGTTGTATGGACATAAAAGAGATTGTCAGTTTGGAGGACTAACATTTCACAAACAGTCAATCCATTTAGGAGAGGGGAAGCAGATGAAAAGCTGTAATGAATGGGAAGTTTCATAGATTTGTAGACTCCTGTAACTCGCCATGTTCCTTTTGAGACGGTGTCTTTCTTGGCATTTCATTTTATTTTAAGATTTATTTAATTTCAGAGTGGTGCAGGCACGAAACCTGTGTTAAATAGAATTTCATTTTCTGTTGTCAGTGATCGCAGGAAGGATTCATTGCTGAATAGCTGCCCTGTGGTTCAACCATGCTGGAATTAATGCTGTGCAGTGGTACAGAGCGCTGTCTCAGGATTGCATCCAGGGTGGCTGAGTGACAGGGCATCTCCTTAATACGCTCACTCCTTGCTCATTTATCTTCTTCTATGGCTTTGCCTGTCTTATTCCTTTTTAATTTGGATTTCTCATAGGGTTAGTGAAACTGAAAATCTTTGTTTTTTAATTGAATTTGAATTGCTGCTCTTTCAGAAGGCTCTTGCAAGGGTGTACAGCCACCACGGTTGTCACAGTTGAGGGGAAAATGAGCCTTTGTTTTCCCAAAGCGTTTTGCTTAAACCCTCCTACAACTCCGTTACTGTATATTAAAAGTGAATTAAACCCAAGTCCCAGTGCAGCCACGTTGTAGAGTACAGTGCAATAATCTGGATACTATGATTACTGTTTGCATCATGGGGGCTGGCTCTCTGAGAGAGTGATTCAGCTGGTGCTATCCTGCGCTGGTTACTGGGAACAGAAAACTATGCTCCTGTACCACTGTGATGCAGAAGAAAATAATGTGTGTGTCTGGGCTTTTTTTCCTCCTCAGTTTCAAACTCGAACTTTACAATTTCTTGTTCCTCCTATGAAAGCTCATGCGATAAATAAATGTGTTAGTCTTTAAAAGTGGCAAAGGACTCCTTGTTTGCGTTGCTGAACTAAACAAACATGGCTACCACTCTGGAACTTGTCCCTTCTTCTTTCCCCAACCACTCACATAAGCCTACAGATCCAAACCCCATTAAGATCAATGGGAACTATCCACTGGGTTCAATGAGCTCTATAGTGTCACTCTTCCACATTGCTGAATTGGGCATTTTTATATAATTAACTGAATTAACATTTTGTAAAAATCTTGAGTAGTGTTCCTTCAGGGATATTTGGCTGACCCCATCTTAGCAACCCCTCACTACACCGTGCTTCAGACTGAAGCAGTAAATGTGTATTCCCTATGCTTTGGCCATTAATAATACCACAGTGCATCTTGATGGCATAGTTCATTCACTTCACAAATGCGAATGTATTAAGCTTCTCAGTCGCTCTGGGACAGTGATGGCGAACCTTTTAGAGACCGAGTGCCCAAACTGCAACCCAAAACCCACTTATTTATCGCAAAGTGCCAATACTGAGGTTTTAGTTAGAAAAAACAACTGCCATAGGTTGTTGAACCCTGGGCGTGCGTGCCACCAGACAGGGCGCCGAGTGCCACCTCTGGCACGCGTGCCATAGGTTCGCCACCACTGCTCTGGGAGATGTGTATTATTGTTCGGGAGTTTGATCCAAAGCCCACTGAAGTCAATGGAAAGCTGTCCACTACACTGATCTCAGCCCAGGCCCCTGACTGATAAACTGAGGAATGGACAAGTTAAGTGATTTGCCTACAGTCATAAACAGAGCCACTGACAGATGCTAATAATTGCAGCCAAGAGTCGTAATCAATCCCCTGGTCTAATCATTAGACAACACTTCCTAGTCTACTGGAACCACTGCCGTCCTTGGGGGGGGGGGGCGACTGCCCCGAGCCTCGCAGCTCTACAGGCCACGCACTGCCGTACTGTCCCTCCCCCACCTGCTGCCCTCGGTGGCAAGCCGAAGGCAAGGGGCAGGGCAGGAGCGTGGAGCCCGGCCTGTGGGCCGGCCCACCCTGCCCCACCCCCAGGGCAGAGCAGCTGGCCCTCAGGAGCGGAGCAGCCAGCCCAGGCGCGGTGCGGAAGTGTGGAGCCTGGCCTCTAGGCTTGCGGGTGCCCCCCCTTCCCCAGAGAGGCTGGGGCCCCCCACAGGACGATTGGCCCTGGGCCCCTCCCCCTCCAGGGACAGCCCTGACTGAAGCAAATGGCAGCTGGCAGTGAACTACCTCAGAAAATGTCAAGATAAGAGTAGAAAACTGGGGGAAACATGGATTTATGGCTTCCTGTCAGCGGCCGCTAGAGTTGTTTAAGATTCTAGGTACTTGGCACATTTGGTGTCCAGGTAACCAGTAGCAATGAGGCAGAGCTAAGTGAAAGGACCGAGATGACATCAGAATAATTTTAATGGACAGAGATAATTGTATCTATTTTGTATCTATTAGATTATCAGCAAATGTGCCGGACAACCGCTTTTTCTTAATTGCGTTTTTAAAATGCCATTGCTTTTCACTGGGAAACCTTTTCCTCAGGGTTGATATTTCTAGACCTCCTGGTACTGTGAGCCTCAAATAAGTGATATTTTATCTGTTCTGTTGATAAGGAGATGGATGAATAAGTTATGCAATGGTTTCTGTACCATCAAAATAAATTATTTAAGTGCTTTACATTTATATTTGCTGTCAAAAGTGCAAGTGCAGCTTTGCGGCTTGCCTAGCCCTGGGTGGTGGCTCAAGCATCATGAGAAATAAAGCCATCACATTTTTCTTAATCAAGCATGAAGGGCCGGTTCTGGTTATTCTGGGTGATCTATCCATCTTGCTGATGCAGCTGAAGTTTTTCTAACACGTCAGGCACAAAGTATGTGAAGATCATGAGAGGACATAATGGCCTTCGCATATGTAAAAGGTTGTCATTAAGAGCATGGTGGTGATCAGTTATTTTTCATTTCTGCCAAGGGTAGGAGAAGAAGTAATTGGTTTAATTTGAAGCAAGGGAGATTTAGACTGGATATTAGAAGAAACTTCCCAATTCTAGGGATAGGTAAGCACTTATCTACAGAGGCTGTGGTATGTCCATCATTGGAAATTTTTAAGAACAGGCTAGACAAACACCTGTCAGGGATGGTCTAGATATATTTAATCCTGCCTCAATACCAGGGGCTGGAGTGATCATCTCTCGAGGTGCCATTTCTATGGTTGTATTGTTACTTTTTATTTTATTGCTCCCAGCATGGCTTAGGTGCTTTGCAGAAAAGACCCAGTTGCAGATTATACTTGTCCCAATGAGCTTGCATGTGACACATGATAAAATGCTACAAGATATTCTTCCTTTCTTTCTTTTGGTGCAGTGGAGTCCTCTCTGCAGCGTTCATGAAGGCCCTGTGTCAGTGTGATTTTTTTTTCCTTTGGGGTTCGAATGGCCAGATGAGGTCTGTTCTGGCACTCATCCATGTTACTCAGATGCCATTCATGAGCAGTTTAAGACTCTTTCCCTCCCTGACCTTCCTTTCCCCTTCTGCTGAGACTCTACAGGGAGCTCAATGGTTGCTAATTGTGGTGCTGGAAGTGTTTGTAGTCTGGATCCCTTCCTACTGATAACAGAGGGGGGAAAATACCATAAGGTGAAGTTTAAAGAGTGTAGAAGGAGGTTAGCAAGTTGGATGGAGGGAGTGGGGAAAAAGAGTTCAGATGGCTGGATGACGCACCATCAGTAGAAGTGGCACTCTTAACTATCATGGGTCCCTGGGAGGGGACAGAAAGGCCAGCACTGATGGCCTTATGGTAGGCGTTGGACTGATCTCCATTCCCAGGCCTGGGTTCCATTCCCTATTGTACCACTAATTCCCAGAATGAGCTTAATCAGGTCAGTTAGTTTCCCTGTCTCTAAGCTTCCCCAACTGTAAAAGTCGACTTAAAAAGGTCCACCTCGGCACTACTCCGTGTCTCCACTGGCTTAAGTGGACTTAATAAAGTCGACTTAAGCGCTATTAAAATGAGCTGTTATTAATTCGAACAAACTTTTCCTTAATTCGACTTAAAGAGCAACTTAAATTGAATTAAGGAAAGCCCAGTGTAGACGCGGAGTAAATTAAGTCAACTTAAGCCTCCTTAAGTCGACTTAATTTGTAAGTGTAGACGCACCCTATAAGTACCGAAGTAGAGAGACATGGATCTGACTGGGATGGATGGGAGCGTGGATGGGACCAGGGACGTTAGATTCAGCCAAGTCTGACTTGAATTTGAAGACAGGAGACTGGTGGAGGTGATGGAGAATGGGAGTTGATGATACAGTCCCCCTTACTGGAAGCAAAGTAGTTTGACCCATGTATTCATGGGTCCCTGGGGCAGTAGAATCATGGGGTGGTCTAAGAAAGAATGAAGTATTTTCCAGTGTTCCCTTGACTATGGCTGGAAAGGCATCATCTACGCCTTTGATATCAAATGCTGATTAAGCTCTGCTTCCTCCATAAAAGAGAAAATATTTTATCTGTAACAAACAGTTGGATATGACCCAAGGCAGATTATAATTATTCTGAAATAAATAGACAAAATGCTGGTGAAAGTCTCAGTGAAGAGAGCACATGCGTTAGGGAAAATTTCTCAGTGGAAGTCTTGAAAAATGCCATTTCCTTAAATCAGTCAGTTCAACAACAATCTCTGGTTGAGCTTTCCTCTTTATCTGCCTTATGAGAGCTGTTCTTTTCATTCCAGGTCAGAAATTATTCAGAATAATTCTGGGAGAGAAATACCTTGCCAGTTTAGTAACAACATATATAGAACATTTTAAATCCCTCTCCCTTCTCTTTTCTGGTCAAACTCTGGGACCAACTGCATCCTGAAAGTTTCTAATTGTCTCCTTGCACAGTACTGAGCATTAATTCCTAATGAGTCTGATCCTGTGAAATATTACAATTGATGGTGCTCAGCATCTTGGGGGAGCAGATTATTATTTATATTATGGTGCTGTTTAGTGGCCTCTCTCAGAACTGGGAATCCATTGTGCTAAGCATTGTACACAAACATAGTGAGCACCAATCCCTGCCCCAAAGACCTTACAATCAAAATTGACAAGGAAGAGCAAAAGTGGAAGAAAGGAAATGTCATTTCCATTTTGCAAATGGGGAACTAAAGCACAGTGAAGGTCATACTAGGAGTCTCTGTTATGCTGGAAATTGAATCCAGATCTGGTGAATCCCAGCCCAGTGCCTTAACCACAAGACCATCCTTCCTAGGTCTGATTTTGTCCCCACTGAAGTTTGTGGAAGTTTTGCTATTGACTTCAACAGGCCTTGGATCATATCTTTCATAGGAATAGCTCTCCTGCTGTCAAACATCATATAGCTATGAGGAAAGGCAATGTTATTGTGCTATATGGAAGGGTTCATGGGTGCTGGTAGAATCTTGTTTTGATCCAGATCAGTTAAACCTAATGGTTATCAAACCTACTGACAAGGGGTTTTTGCTTTTTGAATTTTAAAGAATATAAAGGCAGTTTTGTTTTTGTGAAGACACAGGAAGAAAGTGCT
This sequence comes from Pelusios castaneus, assembly GCA_007922175.1. NCBI lineage: Eukaryota > Metazoa > Chordata > Testudines > Pelomedusidae > Pelusios > Pelusios castaneus. The sequence goes on from ML685891.1 coordinate 4,033,411, forward strand.
GTAAATATCTTTACATCTTGTTTCCTTCCCTGACAATATAATGGGTCATGTCATATCCTTATTTCTCATCATACATGAAGATCTATGTTTATGGAGTCCCTTTCCAGTTGTTACACAGCTGCTGTTCCTACTTCTATCATTAATTATCTTTAAAAACGATCTCATCATTGCTCTGATTATGCACTGGGAAAAAAAATAAGCTTGTTACAGATAATCTTGTTTGCTAGATTTCCTCTCCGCTGGGCAATCTCTTTAATAGCCTCCTATGAGGATTTCATCTTGTTTGGTAACTGGACGCAGCTACATATAAATATTCTATTTCTTTGTGGTTCTTCTGGCTGATTAAAGTCTGTTCTTTCTCCTAGATAAATGATATCATAAAACACTTCTAAGAGGGAAGAGCTTTGTGGAGGCTTAGTGTGTAGAGCTTTCTAGTCCAGTGCACAGTAATTCTGAACAAATTATTTTGGCCCAGATACTCAGAAGTGACTATTGATTTTGGATAGGTGAGTTTTCATAGAGTTCTCTGTTGTGACCTGATGGAAGTGCTGGAGTACTGGACTAGCACTGGACTAAGAGTCAAGAAACCTGGGATCTTTTCCCAGCTCTGTCACTCATTTGCTGAGTGATCTTGGGGAAGTCACTTTCCCTTGCTGTGCCTCCCTTTCTCCATCTGTAAAATGTGGATAAAGATGCTGATCTCCTTTGTAAAACATTTGTAGCTGGAAAACGCTAAGTATTATTTTTACTATCCACTGAACAGGCAAAACAAAAAAGGAGTCCTGTGACATTTTTAAAGACTAACATATTTATTTATCACATAAGCTTTCATGGGGCACAATCCCACTTGATCAGATGAATGAAATGGAAAATGTAGCATGTTAGCTGTAAATACGTACATACAGAGAAGAGTGGGTCATCAGGTCAATTCAAACAGTTGCAGAGTGATAGACTGCTAGCCCATCTTTGCAAAGTAAACAGGCTGTTTTGATTCAAACAGTGTTGAAAAGGGAAAGGAAGAACTGAGAAGGGTAATAGAGGGGAAATCACCTTTTGTAATGACTTAGCCTCTCAGGAGTTCTATTCAAACCCCAGTGTGTAGGTATCTTGTTTGCATATGAATTCCAACACTCCAACTCTGCAGTTTCATATTGCAATCTGTTTTTGTATTGTACTGTACTGTACTGTAACTAGAGACAGTTCAATTTGGCCAATGTGTCCAGCAGAGGGGCTTATTGGCACATGATGGCATATATCACATTGGTAGATGAGCAAATGAGCCCTTGATGGAGTAGCTGGTTTGTTTAGGTCCTATGACGGTGTCACTAGAATAGATATGTGGTCATAGTTGGCAGCGGGGTTTGTTGCAGGGATAACTATCTAGGGGTGCGTCTACACTTGTAAATTAAGTCGACTTAAGCTTGCTTAAGTCGACTTAATTTACCCTACGTCTACACTACAGTTTCCTTAAGTCGACTTAACCAAGTTGCTTAAGTCGACTTAAGGAAAATAAAGTTGACTTAATGAACATTAAGTCGACTTTATAAAACCTCAATTTAATTCAACTTAGGACTTAAGTCAACTTTTTAAAGTCGACTTAAGCCAGTGTAGACCTAAGTCGACTTAGGGCTACCCCAGGACTGCACCACTGCCCTCCCTGCCAGGGGTGGGGGGGCACAGGGGGAGCCTGGCATGCCCCCCCACAGGGCAGGGCAGAGCCCTGCCCACCCTGCCCCTATGCCCTGCCAGGGTCCCTGTCCTCCTTTGCTCCATTGTACCTATGTACAATGAGGCAAAGGCTGAGCCCCTGGCACTGGGCAAGGGGTGCCGCCCCTGCCCCCGTGGACCTGCCCTAGGTTCCCCTAGCCCCTAGAAGTCGACCTAGGCATCCAGTGTGGACGGTCTAGGTCGACTTTGTAAGTTCCCCCCAAAGTCGACTTAAAATTTAGGTGTAGACTCACTAAGTGGACTAACTAAGTCGACTTAAATTCGACTTAGCTAAAGTCGACCTAAATTTTCAAGTGTAGACATAGCCTAGCTTAGTGTTCCTGTTGTATGGTGTGTAGTTGCTGGTGAGTATTTGCTTAAGGTTGGGGGGCTATCTCTAATGGAGGAGTGGCCTACCTCCCAAGCCTCCAGAGAGTGAGGGACCGTTTTTCAGGATAGGTTGTAGATCCTTGATTATGTGCTGGAGAGGTTTGACTTGGGGGCTGTCAGTGATGACCAGTAGCTTTCTATTATTTTCCTTCTTTGGCTTCTCCTGTAGTAGTTGACCCATCTGGCTCTGTCAATCTGTTTCCTCACTTCTCCAGATGGGTATTTTAGTTTTAAGAATGCTTGATAGAGATCCTGAAGGTGTCCATCTCTGCCTGAGGGATTGGAGCAAATGCGATTGTATCTTAGGGCTTGGCTGTAGACAATGGATTGTGTGGTGTGTCCTGGATGAAAGCTGGAGGTATGTAGGTAGGTATAGCAGTCAGTAGGTTTCCGGTATAAGGTGGTGTTTATATGGCCATCATTTATTTGTACTGCAGTGTCCAGAAAGTGGATCTTTCATGTGGACTGGTCCAGGCTGAGGCTGATGTTGGGGTGGAAATTGTTGAAATCTCCGTGGAATTCCTTAAGGGCCTCCTTTCCATGGGGCCACATGATGAAGATGTCATCAATGTAGTGTAAGTAGAGGAGTGGCAATTGGGGAGGAGAGCTGACAAAGTGTTATTCTAAGTCGGCCATAAAAATCTTGATATATTGTGGGGCTGTGCGGATTCCCCTAGCAGTGCTGCTGACTTGAAGATACAAGTCATCTCCAAACCTGAAATGGTTGTGAGAGAGTACACAGAAGGACATTGACAACAGAAGGTTCCCCACCAGGGGCCTCATCTCTTTGATGTTGAAGAATAGTTTAGAAATAATTTCAAATGGGGTCTAAGGGAGTAAAGTGCCCAACTCCTATTGAAATTACATTTGATTAAAGGTGAGTCGGGGAAGGAGGACACCGGGAGAAATTGCAAGGAGGAAGATGCGACAGGAGGGAGAATCGTAGGCAAAGTAGGGCAATGGGCCCAGTATCTTAGGTGCCTGTACACAAATGCGAGGAGCCTGGGAAACAAGCAGAAAGAATTGGTAGTACTGGCACAGACAAGGAACTGTGATATAATTGGAATAACAGAAACGTGGTGGGATAACTTGCATGACTGGAGCACTGCCATGGATGGATATAAATTGTTCAGGCAGGGAAGAAAGGGGGGAGGAGTAGTGCTATATGTAAAAGAGCTGTATGACTGCTCGGAGCTCCACTATGAAAATGGAAACAAGCTGGTTGAAAGTCTGTGGGTTAAGTTTAGGGGAGAATGCAACAAGGGGGATGTTGTGGTGGGTGTCTGCTACAGACCGCCAGACCAGAAGGAGGAGGTGGATGAGGCGTTCTATGGACAACTAACAGAAGTTTCCAGATCATCACAGGCCCTGGTTCTTATGGGGGACTTCAATTATCCTGACATCTGCTGGGAAGATAATACAGCAGTGCACAGGCAATCCAGGACGTTTTTGGAGAATATTGAGGACAACTTCCTAGTACAAATGCTGGAGAAACCAACTAGGGGCCTTGCACCTCTAGACCTATTGCTCACAAACAGAGAAGAATTGATCAGGGAAGTAGAAGTAAATGGCAACCTGGGCAGTAGCGACCATGAGATAGTAGAGTTCAGGATCCTGATCAATGGAAGGAAGGAAAGAAGCAGAACACACACCCTGGACTTCAGAAAAGCAGATTTTGGCTCCCTTAGGGAGCTGATGGGCAGGATCCCTTGGGAGGCTGATCTGAAGGGGAAAGGTATCCAAGACAGCTGACTGTATTTTAAAGAAACCCTGTTAAAGGTACAGGAAGATAACATTCCGATGTGCAGAAAGAACAGCAAATGTGGACGGCGACCAGCGTTGCTTAGCAGGGAACTCTGCGGGGAGCAGAAACATAAAAGGGAAGCTTACAAGAAGAGGAAGCTTGGACAGATGACAAGGGAGACGTATAAAGATATTGCTCGGGACTGCAGGGATAAAGTCAGAAAGGCCAAAGGACAATTGGAGTTGCAGCTAGCCAGAGATGTGAAGAATAACAGAAAGGGGTTCTATAAGTATATCAGCAACAAGAAAAGGATCAGAGGTGGTGTAGGTCCCTTACTGAATGGGGCAGGCATCCTCGTGGTGGATGATGCGGAAAAGGCTGAAGTACTCAATACTTTTTTTACTTCAGTCTTCACAGGGAGGGCCAGCTCCCAGGCTACTACACGGGGTAATGCGGAATGGAGAGAAGAGTGGCCCTCGGTGATGGAAAGTCAGGTTAGGGAACACTTAAAGAAATTGGATGTGCACAAGTCCATGGGTCTGGATGAACTGCATCTGAGGGTGCTGAGGGAGTTGGGGGAAGTGATTGCAGAGCCGCTGGCCATTATCTTTGAGAACTCTTGGCGAACGGGGGAGGTCCCGGAGGATTGGAAAAAGGCAAATATAGTACCTATCTTTAAGAAAGGGAAAAAGGAGGATCCGAGGAACTACAGACCGGTCAGCCTCACCTCAATCCCTGGGAAAATCATGGAGCAGGTCCTCAAAGAATCCATCCTGAAACATTTGGAGGAAAATAGAGTGATCAGGAACAGTCAACATGGATTCACCAAGGGCAAATCATGTCTGACCAGCCTGATTTCCTTCTATGATGAGATGATTGGATTTGTGGATGCGGGAAGAGCCGTTGACGTGGTATACCTTGACTTTAGCAAGGCTTTTGATACGGTTTCCCACAGCATTCTTGTCGGCAAGTTAAGGAAGTATGGGTTGGACGAGTGGACTGTAAGGTGGATCAAAAACTGGCTAGATCAATGGGCTCAGGGGGTAGGAATCAATGGCTCGATGTCTGGTTGGCAACCGGTAACGAGTGGAGTGCCCCAGGGGTCAGTCCTGGGGCCGGTTCTATTCAACATCTTCATTAATGATCTTGATGATGGAATAGACTGCGTGCTTAGTAAGTTCGCAGATGACACCAAGTTGGGGGGAATGGTAGGTACTCTGGAGGTAGGGACAGGATCCAGGGAGACTTGGACAAATTGGAACACTGGGCCGAAAGAAACCTCATGAGGTTCAACAAAGACAAGTGCAAAGTCCTGCACTTAGGATGAAAAAATCCCATGCACTTCTACAGGCTGGGGACCGATCGGCTAAGTAGCAGCGCTGTAGAAAAGGACCTGGAGGTTATGGTGGACGGGAAGATGAATATCAGCCAACAGTGTGCCCTTGTTACCAAAAAGGCCAATGGCATATTAGGCTGCATCAGTGGGAGTATTGCCAGCAGATTGAGGGATGGGATAATTCCCTTCTATTCGACACTGGTCAGGCTGCATCTGGAATACTGTGTCCAGTTTTGGGCTCCCCACTACAGAAAGGATGTGAACAAATTAGAAAGAGTCCAGCGGAGGGCAACGAAAATGTTTAGGGGGCTGGGGCACATGACTTATGAGGATAGACTGAAGAAACTAGGCTTATTTAGTCTACAGAAGGGAAGACTGAGGGGGGGATTTGATAGCAACCTTCAACTACTTGAAGGGGTGCTCCAAGGAAGAGGGAGCTAGGCTGTTCTCGATGGTAACAGAGGACAGAACAAGGAGCAATGGTTTCAAATTAGAGCTGGGGAGGTCAAGGTTGGATATTAGGAAAAATTTCTCACTAGGAGGGTGGTGAAGCATTGGAATGGGCTACCTAGGGAGGTGGTAGAATCTCCATCTTTGGAGATTTTTAAAGCCTGGTTAGACAAAACCCTGGCTGGGGTGATTTAGTGGGAGTGGTCCCGCTTTTTAGAAGGGGGTTGGACTAGATGACCCCTTCCAACCCTATTATTCTATGATTCTATGATTCTATACTTCACTCTGTTAGGCCCCTGTGGAAGTTGCAGGCTTGTCTACTCTTTTTGGTGCCTCTGCTGAGATTTGATGGTAGTAGGTTTCTTAGTGGTGTGACTGTCTTTAAGGACATGTACGGAGACCATCAGCAAAATGGAATCTTATGGGGCGTGGGCAACTGGCTGAACAGATTTCTTTTTCATTTCCATTTACCTGAGGAGAAGGCTTCAGAAGCTTTGTAAGAATTGAATTGATTGCTCTTAATTTCATCCTCCATAGTCTGCCATTTAAACAATGTCATGAATTTACAGCTTAGTAAAAATGCGTAGTGTTTTTACTCCTCTTTCCCAAGTTGGAAAGATATGGACAGTGAAAAAAGAGAGAGACTGAACTAGACTCTTACTCATTTGACAATTCATTCCCCTCTAGAAAATCTCTTACCACTGGTGCTATGTATTTAGAGTCAGGAATAAAATGTAGCAAGAATTCAGCTGTAAATGTAATCAAGGCTTGTTTTACTGCATGTCTCTGTAGTGCACTGATGTTTTTAAAAAAAATAAATAATAGAATAAGTGCATGGCATTGGGACAAATCTGGGAGCAAAGTATGGAACGTGACATCAGTTTGTAATTGTAACCAGTTCTATAATTAATCAGTCCTCAGAATTATTTGCTGCTAGCCTAGCCTCCGATGGGCTCTCATTAATTACTGAGGCATGGATCATGAGTAACTTAAATACAGTACTGTGCACAAAACAGATGATAGCAAAACAAAACCAGTGTCTGGGTGATTCACACAGCCTTCATGCCCAGCCTGCAACACACCTCATTCTTGACATCCTCTTGCCATTACTGAGTTTTTATATCTGCTGTCAAGGCTGGACTACACTTTCTGACCTTGGGCTGTTCCCCGTGCCTCCCATCCATGCTAGGGGTGCCTTTTCTCACTTCCACAGAGCCCCACTAGTCCAGTGGAAGTTGTTTCTTCAAGACCTTGGAACCTGATTATGTTTCACTGTGAACTTTGCCCGTAACTTCAGCTGGGAGAAGATCACTCACTCCTTCCCTTCATGCAAGGACCTCAGAAGGCTGTGCAAACACCGATTAGCCTGACAACCCCCTGTGAGGTAGTTGCATTGTTTGGCTAGTGGGTTTGTTTTATCTGCTCAACTTATTTGTTTGAGGTTTTGGATGAGGGAGGAATGGCAGAAGTTTTAGACACCACAAGCTGGGGTTGGGTTTTTCCAAAGAGTTCAGCTCCTCATGTCGGTACCTATGTGAAAGGGCGGGTTTTTAAAAGAACTGAACTCCTTGTATTTTTCAATGGGAAATGTTGGATTCTGAGCCTTTTTTTTCTTTCCAAATTGGGCCTCATTTTGTGGCCGTGGGGCCTTCTGAAAACTCTTATCCCAGAGGCAACTTCAAACCATGATGTTTGAACTTTGTTCTCCTATTTGCATCATTTTATTGACTCGTTGATTGCTGGACTGAAGACTGTTGTTCCCTGCAATTAAAAAAAGCCCAGGCATCTCAATTCATTCCTACAGCATGTTGTACCGGATGAGAGTGGCACTTTGTTTCTGTTCTCCCAGGGTGGTCATATTACGATGAACATGCCCATTAGCGATAATGAACCATGCCAGTGCTCTTTTCTTCAGTAGTAACACATTTTTTGAATTCTGAGAAAAACAAATCTCACTCTCTCTCCATTGGAAGTATTAGGTATCTGTTTTCCCAGCGCCGTTCAGCTATTCTGGTATCATTTCCTTGCTGTCAGTGAGGTTTGTCCCAGTGCAATTAGATCCTCTGCAAGATGTGCTGAAATATTTCAGAGAGCATGTAATACTCTGGGTATCCATGGTTATCCGTGTTTTGATGTATGTTGCATTCCTCTAACACTACAATTGGTGGCCTTAATTCTCCAAGTCTTACTCTTAACAGTTCATAAAGCTAATAGATCCACTCAAATGAGTAGAACAAACAAGGAGTCTTGTGGCACTTTTCAAGACTAACAAATGTATTTATTGCATGAGCTTTTGTGGGAGAAAATCCCACTTTGTCGATTTTCTCCCATGAAAGCTCATGTGATAAATAAATTTTAGTCTTTAAATCGCCACAAGGCTCCTTGTTTGTTTTGGTGAACGAGACTGGCACAACTACTCCTTTGGATCTTGTCAAATAAGGAGGGAGCACTCGTGAATAAGGGATCAGGTCTTACAATAGCATCCCATTTATTTTCTTGTCTGGAGACAGACGTCTGAGGTGAGAGCATTAGGGCTTCTTGCGACTGTGTGAGACTTCCAGTAATCAGTTAACTTGTCCATATGCTAGAGTGTTTCCACCAAGGTTGTTTATTGCAGGCTTCAAGAAAAGTTTAAAAGAGGGCTCCCCACTGCAGAAATGCTGCCACCACTTTGCCACTTTTAGTGGCAGAATTACAGAACAAAGAGAGCCCCCAGCTGCCAAAAAACTGCAGACTGTAGCACTCTGGGGTGCAGAATCCCGCCACAATGAACAGTTGTGGTGGCAGTGGTCCACTGCAGACACTTTCAGCAACGGTTTGGGGTGAAGAAGCCCCCACCACCACTGAAAAAAGTCATACAATGCTGAAGGCGCCGGTAGTTTTTGGGGGGTGAGCACCAGGGGCATTGTGCCTCTTGTGGTACCGCAGCACAGCTAGATGCCAGGGTACACTTCTTGGGCACTGTGCTGCCTTGACTACCCAGGTTTTGTCAGGCCCTGATTTATTGGCAACAGACTGGGACACAGGAGACTCGGATTCCATTTCCAGCACTGCCATTGCCACCTGGGTGATCTTAGACAAGTTTCCCTCTGCATCTGTTTTCGCAGCCTATGAAATGATGATAGAAGGATTTGAGACAGGGGCGTCGCCAGTTCTGATATTTAGTCCAGGCCTGTGAGTCACCCAGGTGAGCCCAGGCCCCTTCCAGCTTCCTATCATGTGACCATCATAGGACTTTAACCAGCTGCTCCATCGAGGGCTCATTCACCTGCTTATCCACCATTGTGATACATGCCATCATGTGCCAGCAATGCCCCTCTGCCTTATACATTGGACAAACAGGACAGCGTGTGCGCAAAAGAATAAATGAACACAACTCTGACATCAGAATGAACAACATTCAAAAATCAATAGGGGAACATTTCAATCTCCTTACTCACTCCATGGAAGGTATGATAATTGCTGTACTTAAGCAAGTTGATTACAAATCAAAGCTTCAAAGAGAAACTGCAAAGTTGGAATTCATATGCAGATTTGACACAGTTGCCTTGGGCTTAAATAGGGATATTGGTTGGTTTTCTTATTACAGTAAGTGAGTTTGCCTTCTCTTTACCTCTTCTCTCTACCTCTCCTCCTTCTAATATGCTGTTCCACACTGTTTGAATCCAAACTGCTGCTTTGATTTGCTGAAATAGTCTGACCTGATCCTATGACTTATACTTCCCTGCATTTATTTTCCTCCCTGTATGTAAGTTCTCCATCTTCAAGAGTTTGAGGAAGTGGGATTTTCTCCCACAAAAGCTCATGTGATAAATACATTTGTTAGTCTTTAAGAGTGCCACAAGACTCTTTGTTTGTTTTGCTGAACTAGACCGACACGGCTCTCTTTGGATCCAGTTGCTAGGTACCTTTGACTTGCTACATAGCAATCGGAGTGTCGGGCAGCGTTCAGCTCATTGCTTCCTGAACATCTGGCTTCTGGTCACATGGCTGGACGCAGGACATTCAGGCAAGCAGCCTAAAGCTGCTTAACTCCTGAGATGTTCCAGTTACTATAGCAAGCAGAGTGGCTGTGATTGGCTGGGACTACTTTTAAAGAGGGTGAACCAGGGCCCCGGTAGGCCCACCTGTAGCTACTCCTCTGCTTTGAGATCCATAGATGCAAAGTGCTGTACAAGAGCACTTACTATTATAATAATAATTCCCCAAGAATTAGTTAGCTTGTTCCCTCACAGTAAGAAGCAGCAGCAATTTACTTCCGTTGAGGTGGAGAACAAATGTGTGGACAAATCTTGCATGCTGTTGTATATATGAATAGCTTTCTTCATTGAGACCACTCTCTTTGGAGAGGTTGTCCTTCATCTGCCTCGAAGGACAGTGCTTCTTCATGTTCACCAATTCATGAAGTCAATCTGTGTTACAGGTACAGTCTTGTGAGTGTTTTCCTGAGATATGACAATTTCTCCACTCTGGCCATGAATGTGAAAAGTGTAAACATTTTTCATTATAAGCTAGTGAGTGAAGTTGAAGGACCTGGCAAACTTGTCCTCTCCACTGCCCACCTTAAAACTTGCATTTATCTCCACATGGAATCTGATTGGTTGACATTGCTGCAGACCTAAGTATCGTTCAACTCTCGGGAAATAAGTGATAGAAACATAATAATGTGTCAGTTGTCAGCCATTCATGTGCCATTATTTTTCTTATATGTAACAGTCATCTTTGTTTATGAAAGCTTAATTCACAATATACTCTCCAAAGGCTTGACTTGCAGTCCCTTGCTTGTAGGAGTAGCCTCTCGGATCATGCAGGATTGGAAACTGAACATATTCAGCAACCAAAATTCCAGTATAGCTTTTACCACTTTGTGTACTAACACTTTATGGATTTTATATAAAGGCCTGACCATATAAAAATGAGCCAATCCTATATGCACTCAACAACTGAAAGCTAAGTATGCCTTTCTTAAGGGATCTCTCATGGTCTGCAAAAAAGGAAGGGGAACATCCTTACATAGATATTTCCTGAAGGACATTAATCACAAATCACTGTGAACTGACTTTATTTTTCCAGTGCATTAAAACTATTCTTTGTGACAACCATGGCAGAGTTTAAAAACCAGCATTAAAGTAATTATGCTGTTGCTGTTAAGATAATGATGCTAACAATAGACTTCAATTCACTCCTACAGACAGATATTTTTCCGTTTGATCTTGAATCCTGGCATTAGGGGAAAACACTACACTGAACCATGGTTTGTTTCTAGAATTGACCTTTAAAGCTTCTCTATCTTTCAGTTCATTGTTGTTTATTTCCAGTTATTTTTCATATATAACACCACCCATAAATAATACCACTGTTAGGGTCATCTGCAGGGATCAAATTTGAGACCCCCGAATCTCTGACACAGGTCCAATGGTTTGGAGACCACAGTAGACTCATAAGCCTCTTCATATGATCCATCCTCTAGTCGACTTTAGAGAGCTAAGACTCCGAGTCTGCCAGCATAGTTTTCACATGCAACTCTACAGTTCTGTATCCTAATCACACTAGGGAAAAGAAGTGCTGAAACACCAATGGAAAGACAGTTCTCGTCAAATTTCTAACCAGATATTGCTGACCCTAGAGTTGTGGATTGTTCTGATAAGCATCCAAAGTGTTGGCTCCTTTCCAGATTAGACTCTGAATCTGTATCTTCTGAGATTTATCCAGTATTAATTTACCCCTCTGGAATATTTTAAAGGACACTTAAGAAAGTTCCATGGTTTAACATCATAGTAGCTCATCTCCTGAAATTTAAGTTTTACTGATAGAATTTAAAATAAGTCATTCATTGCAGGGATATTTTAGTTTGGTGGCTAAAATCAAAGGTTGGAAGTCTGGAGATCAGGGTTCCATGTCTTGTTCTGCCAGTGACCTCTATGACCTTGGGTAAATCAGGTAACGGCTCTGTGCCTCAGTTTTCCCATTTGTAATATGGTAGTGGTGTGAGGCTGAACGGATGACAAAATGCATCACAGCACAGAGGACCCATGCATTGCTCTGTGCTCCATTTAGGCCTCATCTTGAGAGGTTATATGATAGTAGGTCCTTGTGCAGATCCTCTGCATTGGGACAAATTCCATCCTAATGTTTTAAAGTGTTTTGAAATCCTCTTGTAGTAAGGCCCCCTGGAACCACAAAGCAAATACTTCTGTCAGCTGGTGAGTGTAAGAAAATGCAGTGGCTGTAAGCTGCAATCTTTTGCTATGTCATTTTTTCATTTCCGTCCACTGGATCTGATGCATTTATCACCTGAATTCTTCATTAGCCAGACGTGGATGCACATTTACTTGCTGGTCCTCCCATTATTTTTATTTGCATGCTTGGAATTCTTGCCTTCAGCTCAGCAGTAATCAGTGAGCTGTTGGCATAATTAATGGGATTAAAAGGTTTGTTTCCCCTGCAGTGTCCCTAAAATGCCCCCAAGAAGGGTCTGTTTTTCAGGAGAAAGTGATATTAAAATAAAAGCTGAAATGTCCCAGGAAGAGAGAGAGAGAGCGAGAGAGCAGGGAGCACAATGCACTCTCCTTTCTGCTCTGGGAAGATGTGATTACATTATGGCTCTGCTTCCTTTTAACTCTGTTTGGCTGGTTACCACCCCGGATTGCTATATGAGTGACAGCATTTCTCCCTCATCCCTGGACTTGAGTCGCACGGGCATGTGGGAGGGTCTCGTTTTGCACACGGACCTGCGAGTCAAGGCCAATGTAGCCCATTGTTTGTAGGCACCCCTATCTGCCTGTGCAAATGGGTAGTTTTGTGAGAAGTGGTGTGGTCCATGGATAGAGCACTGAACTGGGAGTCCAGAGATTTTTCCAACCTCTGCCAGTGATGTGCTATGTGACACACAACTTCCTCTCTCTGTGCCTTTGTTCCCCATCTCACTCTTGGTCTTAGATTGGAAGCTCTTTGGAGCACAGGCTGTCGTTTAGTATGTGTCTGTAAAATGCCTGGTTAATGTGGCCCAGTTTCTTCTAGGATCTCTAGCTGCTGCAGTAACAGACATGGTAATTTCTGCAAGCAAAACAGGGATTTCCAGCACCATTTTCTAGAGATCTTGTGAAGAATCTGATCCGGTACATCTTGCAGTTTCCTCATCTCTTTTTTGGCCAGATTATTCTTCCCGTTCTTAAATACATGTTGATTTGACTGGCATGACTTTTCACTGACTGCAGCCTTGTGTACCTCCTCTGTCTATGCTACCCTCAGGCAGAAACTTGTCAAAAGGAAGCATGAAGCTCTTTAGTATGTTTCATAGCCAGTTAGGCCATTCAGAGAATGCTTTCTATTAGGTAGCTCAGGTGTGAACTCGCTCATGATGCCATGTTATCAGCCGAGGACACCAGCTGAGAAAGGGTACAGTATGGTAAAGCAATATGGAAAACAAAAATGAAGGCTAAGAGAATGAGCCTGCAAAACAGAGAGAGAACAGAATGTGAAGCTTCGTATCAACAATAGTTTGGAAAGCGCATGGGCAGTCATGTACCATTACAGCATGTTTCCTCAGCAGTGTTTTAAGGTGATGCCTGGAGACATTAAGGGTAAAATGATACAGCAACATAAGTGCCTATGAAAAGTACCAGATCTCCAATCCTGAAGACAGGAGCAGTCTGTTTACACGTGGAGTCAGGACGTCCTGGGTGGACACAATGAAAGCTAAAACAAAGAGAGCCCTGTGGCACCTTAAAGACTTACACATTTCTTCGGACGTAAGCTTTCATGGGCTCCAACCTACTTCGTCAGATGCAACTGACAAAGTGGGTTGAAGCCCACGAAAGCTTATGTCCGAAGAAATCTGTTAGTCTTTAAGGTGCCACAGGGCTCTCGTTGTTTTTGCTGTACACAGACTAACACAGCTCCCCCTCTGGAAATTGTCACAATGAAAGCTGTTTTTCTCCCCCTCCTAACTCTCCAGCCAATGTACCAACCTTTTCCTGCAGCGAGCCTATCCATGGACAAGGCAGTAGTTCAATTACGAAGGCCTATCCTTAGCCTCTCTGCTGCAGCTGGCAGTAAAGGTAGGGTGAGCAGATAGCAAGTATGAAAAACTGGGACTGGGATGGGGGGCTAGTAGACACCCTTACAAGAAAAAGCCTTGAATATCAGGCCTGTTTCTATAAAATTGGAACATCTGGTCACCCTAAGTAAGGGGCCAGGTAGTAGAGTGTGTGTTGTGATTACACCTCCTGGGAAACAGACTGAGTTTCACCCCTCTCATGCCATAGGTGAGGGGTAAGAGGAGGGTCCTGAGTTTTGTAGATGCAATGCTATAGAGGTCTTCATCCCAACAACGCCTCCCAGTTCTTGTGGGATGTATGACTACCATGTTCTCCTTGCCACTGCTCCATCCTTCTCAGAGGCTTCACTCAAGGGCGTGGGAACCCAGGCAAGCCAGTTCAGTATGATGAGGCAGCATTGATTTGGTCTGGGCTGTCCCGCAGAATTGATGAGGGTGATGATGCTGAGGAAGAGCAGCTGTCCCCCCTAGGCCATCCCCTGCCCATTCACACAACATCCATGGAGGGGCTTTTATGCAACTTAGGGAATGGGAAGGCAGTGGCCACCCACTTTGACATCCCCCTAGCTGCTGCCCTCTTACTTTGTTTTTCAATGTGTTTGGACTAGGGCACTGTATGAGATTTAAAAAAGGGAAAAAATTGCCGTAAACTATGTTTTATAAAAATTCCTCCAACTCGCAGGGGGAACAGCATGTTAGCACTCTCAGCAATTCCTACCAAGAGGAGCCCTGAAGCAAAGTCATCACTGACACACGCTGGATTTCATAGTCACTCTTAATATGCAAAGTGGGAATGAATAATAAGCAGCAGTAATTCTCCTGCAAACATTAGCATCCCATTCACTCTCATTTGAATTTGGTACCCAGTTAAGTCCCTTAAAATGCTGTCTGTATTTTCAGGCTTCTTAATACAAAAATTCGGTAAAACACATGACTCTGTTTATATTCCGCTCAACTACTTTAAATTGCATTTATCAAATCCAACAAGTATTGCAAGAAGAGATGACGGCTGCTGAATCCTTGATTGAAAGGGAACGTGAATTGTGAACCTGTCTAAAACTATAATCTGTGCCTTATACATGAAAGTTCCACTTTAGGCATGAGTGCAGGGAAAATAGGATGGCTATAATTGCCTTGGTTCAGTGTTACAACACAGACAATAAAAGATGCAATTTAAAACTTGGCAGCTCAAGCTTTAAAAATATTAGCACTGGGCCTCCAGGAGGAGGGCATGCATATCTGTACAGCTGGAAAACCCTGTGTGAAGGTCACCACACCTCCCTGTGTCTTCAAAGTGACCATGAACTGTAGCATTTGCATTTTGATGCTGTATGTAGGTTCCCCTACCTCTTGTGAGGTCCCCTGAGAGAAGGATCTGTCCACATTATATTGCAGTGCTTAGAAAAGCCACACTGAGTTCAGGTTCTTCAGTCTTGCTGTCTAAACCTCAGTGTTACTTTAAAGTGCAATAGAACAATGATCCTCGAAGGAAGAAGAGAGAGCTCCTCTGCCAGACCCTTCTCCCTTTCTAGTAACACAGTTCCTTCTATTACTTAGTTCTTACTGAGTTTTGCTGGTGATCTCTTTAGACCACGGGTGATATGCAGTGTGATCTTTTGTTTTCCTTTAGTGACAGCTTGCCGTGACACATTTACTCTGAATAAAATATCTACTGACCCTAGGTTTGTTTAGGTATTTTAGCATCATCATGTTGTTGGTCTGAACACGTGCCTGGCAGCTGTCTACTAAGGTCGTGTGTTCTAAACCTGCCGCTATCCTGATGTGTGACTGTAGCAAATTCACCTGATCTTTAACTACTCTCTGTTAGCGCATCTGAAGAACAGTTTAATTGGTTAAGCTCTTTGTGAAGTATTATTTGCCACTATCTCTAGGCTGTGTGGCTAGAGCACTGGACGGAGACCTGGGTTCAATTCCTGACGCTGCTTCTGGGTGTGATTTTGGGCAAGTCACTTTGCCTCTCTGTGCCACCGGAATGATGATCTTGTCCCCTGTAAAGCGTTTTGAGATTTATGATGAAAAGCTACATAGTATATGGCTGTGAATGTCAAATTACTAGACTAACTCCCATTGAAAGCTGTAGGCTATTTTGGGGGGAAAGGTATAATGTGCTCAGCGGGATGATAATGGCAATGCTGACCCTTTTACTACTAGACTGTTGGCTCAAATGCAGCCCCGCCAAGTTGGGGCAGGAAGTTATCACCATGTGATGTCTGTGCAATGGCCCATGTGACATGAATTTGGTGATCTTGGTCAGTTCCCAGTAAACCAAGTGACTCCATCCAAAAGAGAAAAAGCACCATGGCATTAACTGGTATTCTACTTGGCCGTTCAGCGGGGAAACCGAGAAAGTGTGTGTGCGGGCGCAGCACACACAGATTGGCTTGGCAGAGTTTGATTTTTATTTTATGTATTGACAGATACTATTGTTTTATTTTTCAACCTTTTTTCCTGTTTTTATCAGTTGAATCAGTTGCAGGGAATTAAGGGGAAGATCAATCCCTACGTATTTAATGACAGTATACTTCGAGATTCAAAAAAGTAATGCTTTATAACAGTTAAAATACAGATTGTCACGGGGTGTAGCCAGTCCCCCCATGTGACCGGAAGCTGCCCAAGATGCTCCACTTGTTATTTAGCCAGTGGAGCTGTCGGAGGGAGGAGGAGGGATGGGGAGAGGCGGCCTGAAGAGGCCCACCCCACAGCACTGCCTGGCAGTGGTGCAAACTTCGCCACCGTGGCTGTAGGGTCAGTCAGCAGTCAGCATCCGTGGCCACGAGAGGAGCAGAGGTGCTGGTGCTTCTGCTCTGCTCACGGCGTTGGCCACCAGCTGCTGGGTGGTCCTGCACCCATGGTGGCAAAGTTTGTGCTGCTACCGGGCACTGCATTGGGTGGGCCTCATCTCCAAGTGGGTGGGCCCTAGCCCACCTGGGGCCGACCCATGGCCACACCCTGAATTGTCAACATCCCATGTCAAATATATACAGATGAATTAACATTAAACCAAACCCTAATAAATTCTCAAGAAGCATTTTGCTTACTTTGCCTATCTGTAAATTTCACTTATTATTGATGGGAATATTCATTGTCCACCTGTGCATGTACAAGGAAATTGACATTCACTGACATTTACCAATAAAAATCTGATCCTTCCAATCCTACATATAGAGGTGGTCCTTTCAGATCATTGATGGAGGACTGTGGAGAAAGTGTATAGTTTAGTGCTGTATACCTATTCTGCGGTTAAAAAGAAGATCTCAATCTTTAGGGGCTGTATGCTACTATCAAAGGATATGACTAATATCCAATACATTGGTTTAGTGTTACTGTTGCACTCAGGCTGACACCATCACCTCTCACCACCAGTAAAAAACTCTAATAAGCCTTCACATTCCATACACACCTCTCTGGTTTTGACTGTACTGGTTGGTATTTAGCTGCATAATTCCCAGAAAGCAGCTAAAATACCATCCATAGACCAAGCACACTGAGCTCTCTGCATTGCAATACATTGCTCTGAATTGCCACCATTTTGAGATGCCATGCACTGTTGGGACAGGGGAATGCTGTTACTGGTGTTTGATGTGCTAATGCAAAGTAGGCTGGTCCTGTGAGATGTGGGCGCCTCCTACTAGGTGTCATCCTCAACTCTCTATGGAAGTCCATGAGAATAGATATGATCAATATATTACAGGATCTGTCCTGAAATCCTCACATGGAGGATTTTGCACTCTTGCACCCCAAATCCATCAGCCACGTAGGGAGGCTTTTGTCCAGCAATAATACATCACGAATTGTGCACAGTTCTCAACAGCATTCTAAATGGTTATTTTAAAAAAAAAGAAAATGTAGGAAGCTGGTGGTACAGTTGTTCTAGTTTCCCGCAGCATCTGCTTCCTTCTCCCTCTCTTTTGCTAGGTTTCATTAACAATCAAAAAGGAACTTGTCTTCCTTGTTATTTCCTTAGCTCATATTTGCACCATAATTAAGCTGACTTTGCCAAATCCTAACCTCACGCCAGTGCCTGCCTAAAGAAATCAGTCAGCTTGCCCAGGATGCCAGTCAAGGAAGAAGTTAATCCCGTCAGATTGTCCAAGATGCAATTCAATATGATTATTACTTTCATTACAGTAACACCCCAGGATACTGATCAAGGACTGTTGCACTTGATGCTAAGACATAGTAAGGTCTGCCCCAAAGAGCTTGTAGTCCAGGTTATGGCAACATACAGCAGGCTGAGGAGAAAAGGAGAATGAGGTAATAGGAACGTGAGTGGGCTATCACACAATAAGCGGGAGGTCGTGGTTCAACCAGCAGCCTCACTATTGGCAAGTGAAGGACTTTGCTGAAGAATTCTCCAGGAGGGCGTTGGAAGGAGTTTCAGGCAGCAGGGTGTAACTGTGTGGGTGTACTGGGGCAATTCAGGGCACAGGTTACCTCATCTCATTTAGGGCTTCTATGAGACTAGACCAGATGAGTACAATGATCAGAATTTAGTCCTTTGGACTAACAGCCTTTGAGGTTACAAAAACCCACCCAACCCCCCTGATTGCGATCTGGAAGGGCTGCAGTACTGAAGGAGGAAAGATGTTTAGATGAAAGAGTTCCATCGGGGCACAGTAAGTAAACCATATTCTGTGTTCCAGCCCAGCCCCTGATTTTCTCAGG
The DNA here is from genome assembly GCA_007922175.1 of Pelusios castaneus. Taxonomy (NCBI): domain Eukaryota; kingdom Metazoa; phylum Chordata; order Testudines; family Pelomedusidae; genus Pelusios; species Pelusios castaneus. The sequence goes on from ML685891.1 coordinate 4,051,783, forward strand.
ACCCCTGAGACTGAGCATTGGTCTGTGAGATAAAAGAATAAAGTGAGGGGGCCAGGGGAGGGAGAGAAGATGAAACCTCCATGTTCATTATTCTGTCTGCAAAGAACATCAAAAGCACTAATGGAAATCCCTCCCCACCCCATGAAAGCTCAGTTGTAAAGATTGGGCTAGCTTATTCTCTGTTGGTAAAATATTTATGAATGAAACAGTTAGGACGCTGATCCATGCAAGATTGTAAGTGAATGTCCATTCCGATAATATTATTAGAGTAAGAGGTTAAACCCCTACCTTGCTTCCTCACTTATGTATAGCTTCCTCTTGCTTTAATTAACTTTCATCATTTGCCTTACCAAGAGAGCCCAGTCAAGATCCAGGTGCTTTGTGCTGTACATACATGTAACAAAAGACACTTCTTGTCCTGTGGGCCTTACACTATAAAAGGCTCAACAGGTGAAGGTGGGAGAGAGTAAAGTTTATTATCCCCAATTTACAGAAGAGGAGTTGAAGTATAGAGAGATTTAGGGACTTGCCTAAAGGCACAATGGGGATGTCTGCACTGCATTGTAAACCTAGGCTTACAATTGCTGGACTACACAGACTTTATGACTTGGGTATGTGGCTTGAACTGAGTCCACATTGCAGAATGACAGGGTTTGGACCCAAGCCTCAGTGGGACTCGGGCACTTACCCATTCCCCTAGCAAAGTCCTAGGACCTCCTGCCCAGAGATAGACAGATTTGTGTGTGTATATAAGGGAGGCTTGACCTCGAACCTGAACCAGAGCCTGGGCTTAATGTGCAGTGTAGACATACCCAAAGGGAGCTTGTAACAGAGCCAGGAATTGACCCCCAATCTCCTGAGTGTCCAAGCTATTGCCATCATCTCATAGCCATCCTTCCTCTTCAGTGTTGACGTGTGAGCGGTGTACCATAACATAGGGTTCTTGTGCATCTTGGGGGAAATTTTAAAAATATATAAACCATCAAAAGAAACCCTAAAATCCACTGGACAGGTTTGATATTTCAGACTCTGCAGATCCAGCCCTAAAGAAACCATTTGCCATCACTTGGTAGAATTGAACCAGCTGAGGATTTTGTTAAAGCATTGATCAGGTGACTGAATGTGTGTAGACAGCTCTACCGAAATAGTCACTTGGCAGGGCCCTTTGGACATTGCTATACGAAGAGAGAATTATGAGAGGAGTACAGAAGGAAACTGGCGAGTGTCCCTTTTAGCTGTCCAAAGCTCTGAATATAATGTGCATCCTGATGCGCCAGATGGTAAATACTGGCAAACAGAGTGAAGCATGCTCCATTGGGGGTGCTCAGAAACTGGCACCAATGTCCTGAAGCTTAACTTCACAATGCTCAGCTTGTCAGAGGGCAGAGAGCACAGATGGGCCAACAGAGCTTCCATGTAGACATGGCTAGAGCATGAAACTCAATGTTACATGCAGAAATGGTTTCACATGTCACCCAGTGGGGATTTTTTTTCCCCAGAGGGTTATAACAGTGTATCGGGGAAAATCTGCCACGAAGACATTTCGACCCACATTATAATCCCAGTGCAGTCAGCGGGAGTCTTCCCATTGATTTCAAAGGGCTTAGATCAGTCCTATACTCTTCAACCAGAATGATTGTCCATATAGTCTAACCTGCCTTGCTTTGAACTGTTTGTTTTAAATATAATGGCATTTCCTACCTGTTTTTTTAATTTTACAGGCTACATGCAGTGGATGAAATTATACCATGTCACTCTTTACAGCACGTATAAAATATGATGTTGCCTTTCATTGTGATTAAGCAGAGTCTTGTGAATAACTGGAATTGTAGCGTGACGTGGGGAAGGTTGATAAATATCCACTTCAGGATATATTTTGCACACTCAAATTTCAGTTCCTAAAAGAAATCCTACTCCTGTCTTTGTATAAATGTAAAAGGACTTTTCAAATACTTATCTAAAACTAATAAGATATTATTTTTATCCACACATGCGCATACAGTTGCCTCCTTCCCAGATAAAAGATGTCAGATTAAAATATTTCCATATTTCTGAATATATTTCCATTTTCATGCCAAAGATTATGACCAAAAATTCTTCCTCACCAGATTTGAAATGAGCTCATTGCAATATAATGGGGTGAACCACTAAGACTTTTCACCAAGACTTACTGTTGCAAGCAATAATCTGGTTTTAGATCTAATTTCTTCAGTGGGAACTCTATATCTAGCTCCAAATCAAACCCACTCTCCAGAACTGGAGTCTTTTTTGGAGTAGGGGGGGATAGATTGCTGTGCTTCGGAATAAAAATATTCTCCTTTCCTTTTGCAGCACTGCAGAACCAACCATGAAGTGAATATGTTCCTTTTATACTAATTATTCGTCTTGCGGACACTTCATCTTATGCAAAGCCATTAGTGGAACAGAAACATTACCTTTTTGACTTTCCCATCAATGCAGAAAACTTATATTTATGGCATCCATGGCATACTAAATCTCAAAAGCCTCATAATAATTTACTTCTATAATTAATACCCATAATTCATCCAGGGCGTTCTCCCTCTCCCAATGCAATTTTGCTGGCCTGAAACAATGTTTGCCTGATTTTTTTAAAAAATAAATACTCACCCACGTGCAGAGAGTGCAGGACGATTTATGAAGGTGTTTTGATCCTGACTCTTTTCCTAATGCCAATTTTTTTTTCTCATTTTGCAGAGCCATTCAATGGGTAAGGTAACTTAAAAAAATCCTAGAGTTTAAAGAGCTAATATTGAATTTCCATTTGAAATATCAGGTTCATAGGGCTATCTGGGTAACAAAGGAAACCCTGCAACATTTTAGTTATAAATAGGAATAGGAAATCCAGTTCAAACACAGTCAGAACCAACTCCAGCCTTTACTTTAACCTTCTCCTGCTGAATGGTAGGTCAAAAATGCACTGAATTTATTTTTAAAATATGCACTCTCTAGCTTCATCCAGAAACTATAATACATCTGGGCCTGCATCCACAAAGGGACTTTTAATGCCACAGCTAGCTTGTGTGCCTAGAAAATCACTGGACTCCACAAAGCCTGACTTAGACACTTTGGCTCCCGCATGGGGGAGAGGAGTGCCTAAGAATGGGACACACAGAAGTGAGCATGCTCGGTGAGAAGCCACCTATGTTAGCCAATACCAGATGCCAAGAAGGGTGTATCCTAAGCCCTACCTCTCTCCAGATGTGTCTATATTGCAATATATTGCAACCCACAGCTGGCCCATGTCAGCTGACTTGGGCTTGTGGGGCTCAGGCTGAGGGACTGTTTGCTTTCTGTGTTCATGTTTGGGCTTGGGCTGGAGCCCGGGGTCTAGGTTCCTGAATGGCTCTGGTTCCCAGCTTGATTGCTGCTACTCCACCCTCTAGACCTTACTATACATGTCAGTTTCTGACACCTATATTCTTTGGTGGATCTGATCTTCATGCCTTTAAAGACTACTGTTTATTACTGTAAACTGGGGTACTACACTCTCCCCTATACTTAGGATATTGGAAAATGCCACTGTTGCTGGAGATATGTGCAGTGGTAAATTTTAAGTTTGGAATGATATCCAGGGTATTTCTGGTTAAGCATAAATAAATAAGTGCTGGGAATTTCATAGAAGAGACTTCGTTTATATGAACATTGGTTTAATTTATAGACCAAAGAACATCAGTCAAAATATTTGAGGTTCACCCATCAATAATATTAGATCATTTCCAATTAAATCATGAGGAGGTGGCTGTCTTAAAATGCAGATGTATCTCTGTGTGTGTGTGTGTGCGAGCGCGTGCATGTGCGTACATACACGTATAAGTTGATGCATACAGTAAACATCAGAGCATCTGTTAGTCTTTAGAAGTGCTACAAGATTTCTTGTTTGTTTTGTGCCTAATCTAGTACCTCTGGAATGGAGCATTCTTTAAAAATGTATCCTTTGAAAACTGATAGTTTTGTTATTGCATGTAGGTCCATATACATTTATAAATATATTATGCAAATTAATACAAATAATTAGTACTGGTCTGAAATAGTGGAGGACGCATTAACATTTTTTTAAAGCACTCTGATTTCTCTTTTTCTTTTCAAGCTGTTGAAAGCTTTCAACCAGCCCTTAAATGTCTGAAGAACAGGAAAAATACCATAAAAATGTCATTGAAATTGTATATGTTTTTTTAAATTGTGAAATTTCATCCAAATTTTGAAATTTGAAAAATGTTGACCAGTTGTAAAAATAAATTTTATGGGGATAAATCATGAAATCTTTGCTCAAGCCATGATCCTGCTAGTCCTTGCATGGTGTACAATATTGGTGTTGTCCACTATTTAATGCAGGCATTTTAATATTTATTTGACTATCTTGATATTAAAATGCCTGATATTAGAATTCCACATTTATTTAACATCTGGTCAAGCATCACTTAATTACTTGGCACTAGCTAAAAATACATTTTCAGTAAGAAAAGTTCCCACTTAAGCAGCCACCACTGTTGTTGACAGTCAATGCACCAATTCTCCAGTAAAGCAGATATCCCTATTGCTGGCCCAATCCAAAATCCACTGAAGTTGATGGAAAGACTCCCATTGACTTCAGTGGGCTTTGGATGAGGTGTTTCACATGTGCAGCTAGGTAAAACTATATGTCCCCAGTTTAGCACCTGATAAATGTACAGAGGGAAGTTATCCATAACATAGCCAGAGAAATGCAACGGAGAAGTTATAAGCAGCAGCAAAATTGTATTCCTTGCAGGTTTGGTTTCTGTTTCCTTCTGCAGTTATTAGAGAAGCTTAAACAGGTTTTATTGGGGGAAAAAATAGTAGATAACAAAAATAAGTGGCTGTCTACATCTGAACAGCTTGCTGTTCAACAAAGCCTGTAATTGCAGTGTCACAATCACAGGCACAAGGCACACAGCATCCCTGGAGTGTTAGAAGGCAGGTTCAGGAACAATGGGGGCATAATGTATTTTTGTGTGTGTTCAACACTTTGAACATTGCTGCTGCACAGTGTTATGGCTGCTAAAATGCACTAACATGCACCAAAGCTGCAAGACTCCATCTCACACTGAGATGCTGATGGCTTGCACTTAGTAGAGAAGATTTAAAGTGCAGTGTGCAGGCTAAGCATGATTTTAACTCGGGGCCATAATATGGCTTTAGCATAGAGCTAGGAGGAGACAAGCTATTAACCCTTTTGACATTCCCTTTGAATGCCATCATATTTCACTCTTTTTGAGCTATTGGGCCATTGTTTGTTTGCTTCAGACTGAAAGCCAGAATTATGCTGAGCCTAGAAATGTGGCTTTAATTCATAACTTGAAGAAGAATCTCATTTCCTCTGCCATCATTTCATTCCCCCGCCCTCAGTGTACTGAACATATGGGAGCAAGTTAAGTCTCAGCTCTTATCCAATGATGGAGTCATGCCAAGTGACCGCAGCGACAGTGGAAATGAGTCTGGAGATTTTTTTCCCTCCCACTGCTCTAAGATGTGTTTTTGGGAAGAAAGTGTGATAGGCGTAGAACTGATGATATTCATGGAAGTAAGAAATGGCTGGAGTTGGCTAGAGCTGGATACAGTGCTATAAGAAGTGTGCCAGCCTGAAGCATGGGCTTAGGTGCTTTTTTGAATAGGAGCGCTAGCCTGAATTGGGGTCTTAAACCTGTGCATAATTTTAAGCCTGAGAATAATCCCATTGATTAAAACGGCGTTAGTTCCACAGTAAAACTAGAGTGCTTTGCCAGATGAGGTCCCACGCCTCTGCATTCCCCTACAAGTCTGACCTGTAGAGCTGCTTCTTTCCCTGGAGCACAGATTTCTAGTCTGGCCAGATTTTGCTGTGGTCTCACAGCCGGATAGCTACTGGGGTCTAGATTGAAATCACTAAGGAAAGAAAGCATCCTGGCCCATTGCAAGAGCACTAGACTAGAAATCAAAAGACCAAATGATGTTCATGGTTCTGCCCCTGATTTCTGTGAGTAGGGGAATGTGCCACTTAACTTTTCGTTTCCTTAGTTTCCCCAACTGGAAAATGGTGGTAATTCTTCCTACATTTGTGAAGCACTTTGAGACATTCTGTGCTTGTGTTATATGAGAGTTAAGTAATTTTGCAATCACAAGCTCCCTGTTTCTTGTCCTTCAGGTCTCCCCTCTCTTCCTCCTTAAAGAACACTCCACCCAGCAGTCATTCCTCCCTTCTTCCCATCCCATCATCAGTAAATCCTCACTCTAGCCCTTACCCAAACTCTCTCTTGAATTTGTCTCTCTCATCCAACTTAGCTTCCAGTCCTGCAGCTACTTGAAGGCAATGGGCCATCACCATAGTAAGTCCAACATCCGGTTGCAGGATTGGGTTTTGCTGCGTAAGCTGTTTAATGCCGAGTGGATCTTTTGTTTGTTGTTAAGCTATATGACGGGATGCTGCACCTTGAATTGTTTGTAGTCAAGCACAGTTATAGTTTGGGTTTTGTGATGTATTTGTTCTGGATAAACTAGCTCAGATGACATTTCTTCTTTACCAAGAAGGTCCTGCTTTTCCCCCAATATGTCTGAGCTGTAAGAAACATAGCCAGTGACTGACTCACCCTACTGTCCTTGGTTTCTAATATTTTGCAGTGATATTGATCAAATTTGATCTCTGGAGGTCATAGGTTAGCTCTTTCATTAACCCACATGCTACTCATCCCTACCCCCTTTTATCCACTTATGTCTGATAACAATATAGGACAAAGAAACCCAAGAAAACACAGTGGTAAATACTGTATGCAGCCAAACCTGGGTGTTGTATGTCTATATTTCCTGTATGTTCTGAATTAAACCTCTTGTTTTCACTGTACTATAGCTTATTATTTGAAGTTAATCAAAAGTCCAGGACATCAAATAGTAGAAGACTGTATACGTGTGACTTTTAATACTGAGCGCTCCCAATAAGTGCACACCCCACCCCAGCCCTAGCACTGCTGTTTAAAATGCAGTGTGCATGCCTCTCCTCTTCTGTGAGAATTTGAGGATTTACTGTTGATGTGACTGTAAAACAATGACAAACCTGCACAGGTTATACCATTTATCAAAGATAACCCTAATCAATCTCGCCTCTCACTCAGTGTGCGCGCTGCAGTAATAAAGACAGTAAATGGAACTTCTCTGCCAAATCAATGAACTTTTCATGTCAGGCTTCAGAGGGAGAATCCGTAAAATGGCAAAGATGCATTTTGGACCTCTAACAAAGTCTGCAGGGGTTTGGGAACGTAAGGAGAAAGGGGGTCACTTGACTGTTTTAAAAACAGAGGGCTGGATCCTCGACTGGTGCAGATGGCTTTGGAGGAACCTATAGCAAGACATGGTAGATGCGGTGACAGTGGAACTGTGGGAGTTTGCACCACCTGAGGAAATGACTTGTATTTTATTACCCAGGGGTCTTATTTCTTCCAGACTGAATTTCCAAGACACTCTCCATTCATCTGGCTCACACAGTCTCTCCCACAAAGGGGAAATCATGCCCCTTCCACTTCCTCCTTCCTTGTTTGGATCAGTGTTGTGCCTGGAAGCCTCCACTGAGATCAGGGTTCTGCTGTGCTAGGAGTCTATCCATGTAGTAAAAGTCTCTGTCCAGAAGAGCTTGCCCTGTGGCCGTGGCTTGCCCTGTCTGCTGCAGAACTGGTACAGCTCCACCGTGCATCTGGCGGAGTGGGATTCAGAAGCCCACAGAATGGATTTGTGCCCCAGCCCAGCTGCATTTACAGCAGGGTTTGTGGGCAGGGCGCAGGAGCAGAGTGGATGGATCACTGGCGAACACATCACTGGTCGTTGCCTCCCGGAGCAACTGTGTGGTAGCAGTGGGGGTGAATACAGCCCTAGGCTATGTCTACACTTTCATTTCAATGGCCAGTTAGTTCGAACTAAGAAATTAGTTCGAATTATCATGGCCACATTGGCTAATTCGAACCAGTTAGTTTGAATTAAAGCCTTACTTCTGAAGCCCTATTCGAACTTATTAGTTCGAATTAAGGAAGCCCTTAATTCGAACTAACTAAAGCCTAGTGTAGCCATGGCTTTAGTTAGTTCGAATTAAGCCTCCTTAATTCAAACTAACTTGCCAGTGTAGACATAGCCATAGAGTGGCAGTAAATTATGGGTGTGGCTCTGCTGCCATTCCAGATTGGGAACGTCATGTGGGGCAGTGTCCCTCCTCCCTGGCCTTGTGCAACCATCTCTTGTATCGTGTCCATCTGCCTGGATTTGGTGTGCATGCTGGGACCCTTCTGGTGGCCAGGCCCTCTCATTATACGTGCACACATCTTTACCTTCCAAACCTAAGTCTCCATCTTCCTTCCTCACATTTCTGCAGCTTCTGGGAGGAGGTTCTAGCAAGGCATCAACAGCAGCTCTCCTCAGCCACCCTTTCCATTTCGCTGCAATGAGTGTCAAGTGAGACCAGGCCCAAGCAGTCAAGTTTCTCCTACTTTCAGACTGTGGAGCTATTGAACGTTGTGGGTGTGGGCTTCCATCCAAAACCCTAGCTTGACCCAAGCATTCTTGATCCTTTCAGACAAACCTGGCCTGAGTTTGGGGTTTGCATGGAACTCTGAAATGTGACATTTTTGCGTTTCAGTGCTAAGGTTTTTCACTAGGGCGGTCAGTCGGAAAGCTTTTATTTCCTTCGTACTTCAGACACGAGGGGTGACAGAACTACAGTCTTTAAATCACGGCTGGTTCCTTCCACCAACAGACAATGGCATGCATACACCTGAGCATAGTATATATTGTACCATGAAGTGGTGTGTTGGATTATTTACTGATTCACTGCAGCTGTCTTGACCCATTCAGTATAATTTCACTCTAGTTTAGCTCATCTGGGTAGTGATGATTCAGACATTTGTTGATTTGGGGGTAGGTGGGAGGGGAAGCTTAAATATTTTAGCTGAAGAATACTGAAGTAATAATTTTGCCTCTGCACGTGTGATCAGTTTGCTAGATGTTGTTGAAGCTGAATACAAAAAGTTTGCTAGATGTTGTTGAAGCTAAATACAAAAAGTGTCTCTTTGGATTGTGTCACAAAAGCAAATACAAGAAACCCACAATTGAAGCAACAGTTTTTGGTGAATGCTTATGTCCCTCAGACTCTGCATGTCTGTGATGTTTTACACAATAGTCAGCTGTTAGTTTGGATACAGGGAGGAACTAGAGGAGAAAACAGGATTGATGAAGCTGTAAAGAGGAAGGCGGGTTCCTTGGTTACTGGGATAACTGGAATTGTGGGAGATCAGGTTTGATTCCTAGTTCTGCTGCAGGCTCCCTGTGTGACTTTGGTTGAGTCACTGAGCTTCTCCGTGCCTCAGTTTCCCCGCTGTACAACGAGGATAGTAACAATGCCCAATCTCACAGGAGTATTGCATGAACCATTACATGGAAGATTGTGAGGTGCTCAGGTGGACCAAGTTTTACAGATATGGAGTTATGATTTGATCTTATGTTTTTTTGTTTAATAGTGGTTTGGAAAACTTGAGTTTTCCTTCCCTCTTGTCAATTCTCCTTTGTTAATGTTGTTTTTACTTTGTTTTTCTAATGCTCCCAAAGGCACAAGGTATCATGGATATGGCAAGAGTAAAAAAGGAAAGCAAGACGTGATGAACTTCAAGTCGGAAGAGAGATTTGGACAAGAAATTAAAGTTAAAAAAAAATTTTCAGAAGTGGCGCTGACTTTGGGTGCCTCAGGTTTTTGAACGCTCAACCTGGAGACTCCAGGGGCTGGTTGTCAGAAGATTGTGGGTGCTATAGATTCTTAGCACCTTTTAAAAATCAAAATCAGTCTGGAGGAGGGTCAAGTTTGGCATGGAAAACATTTGTGTCTGCTTTTGAAAATTTTGACCTGGGGCATCTTCAGTAAATCAAAACATACAGAAGAAAATGCTTTAGTTCCTTCATCATTGTTTGTAGCCCCTAGCTAATAAACCTAATGTTTCCAGTGTATGGTATTTCTAAGGCACCTGTCACTGTGGTGTCTAAGGGCTGGTCCTGTACATTTCCTTCCCCTCCCCCACTTCTCTCCTATATCTCCTTCTCTCTCTATGCCTAGCAGAGTGTGCACTTTATAACTGCCCCGGAAGGCTGACAGGTAACCAATGAGATGCATATTAGCCTACCCCCCAGAGAGCAAGGACCCTCTTCCCCACTGCTTTACACATTCAAGCCTATCTTCATTGTCGCTTGATTCTTCTTTGTGAACAGATGGGTCCATTGTCTGCACTATTTATCATCAACCTCTAAAGTGCAAGGCTGTGAACCAGCGATGGAGGAGCAAGGTTTGCTCTTTTGTTCCCTTCTAATTTCAGTGTCAGTTCTGATAGTGATTGTCATTAAATGCACGTGTTTGGATTTTCTAGCTTTAAAAAGGAAAATGCAGTGGAGAGGCATGAAAAAAGAGTGAGCTATGGGGATAAAGAAAAGGGGCAGGGGCAGGGCAGTCAATTCAGGAGGGAGAGAAAAACCCGCCCTTGACTAAATAGTTTTATCACTGCAGCTAAGAATTGCGGTTCCAATGCGAGGAAGGTGGTATATCAATTCATGCCTCATTTCATTGATGGGACTTGGCCTTCAGCCTTATGACTAATATGCTTGAATCAATATAACACAATTCACGCACTGTAGTATCTCAGTGCACCTAAGGTGTATTAGTCTAGCAGTTAATTTTAATGATTTAAAAAAATGCCTTCCCTCCCCCCCCAATATTTGGCCATTGTTATTGTTTTGTTTGTTCTGTAGCTTTTTAAGGAAACGTTTTGCAGATTCAAAGACTTTGAATATTGTGTGTAGTCAGTGGCTTAATTCAAGGACAGTGTAGGGCTTATGGAGTAGAGGGGCTAGTGTATTTTGTGGCCGTGGAGCTTGGTGGTGCATCTGAGGGCCAGGGTACAGATGGTGTGCAGGGGCATGTGGGTGAAGTGTTTAGTGTGGCGTAGTGTATAGGGTGCATTGCCTCTTTGCAATCATTTTTAATGTCCCTGCTGAGTTAAAGCCATGTGTTATGGTCATTGCAAAACTCTAAATGACACATGTATCGCTTGGTTTTGTTCCAAATTCAAATATCAATGTGGATTTGTTGAATGGCTGTAAAACCCTTTTGAATGAACATCGGGCCAGATTCCCAGCAAAACTCAGGCTGTGCAGGGGAAGACCAATTTGTCAACAAACTGCCAACGAGCAACTCATTTATTAAGGCAACTGCGAGGGCCTGAAAGCAGCTATGGCTGCAACATCTTGTATCTGTATGGAAATGAGATGAACCTATAACAAAACCCCAGCACTAAGAGCAGTGAAATCTGGGTGCAGACGTGGAATCTGAAGACTGAACTGTGCACTCGTCGTATTTCTCAAACATGCCTCAGATCAAAAGCTGGGATCTACATGGCTTCTGGCCCAGCGGGGCTGGGGAAGGAGGGCAGAATCCAGATCCTGAAACTTAGACCCTTCTCTGGTTAGGAAAATATAAGAAATTTCTTTCCCAGCTACCTGCTGCTTGCTTGTATGAAGGGAACATTTTCTGCCTTACCTGGGAAATGCTTTTTCTGACAGTTCAGAATTTTGCAGAGCTCTACCACAGCTCCAGGCTAACTGACATCATAGGTTCTTGCAAACCTGAAGTTGCTTTATTTTTTAGCACTGTTTTGCCAATAGGTGAAGTATTTTCTGTTAGGGCTTAGGAGGGAGGAAATTCCTCAAAGATTGTTCAAGCAGACTCATGGGAGATTCTATGCAGAATAATACAAATGAGTCTGTGGATAGGTAAGTCTTTTTGCCATTAAAAAGAAGGCTGGTGATTTTTGCAGTCATCTAGTTTCTCCGCTGGGCCTTCTGAATCAGCCTGCGGTGTTCTGTGGAAGCACACTTTATTTAACAAAGGTCACCCTCAAATCTGTTCAGCCTCAGAACATGACAGTTGCTAAATCATCTGTTATTTCAGAAAGAACAAAGCTGTGCCTCAATGAGCAAAGTAAAGGTAAAAGTCTGAATTTTTTGGGAAGGAAGAACATAACGATTTGAAGGCAAAAGCATTCTCTTGGATGAAATCAGTAGCTGTCAGCAAACTGCTGTGAGTTGGAGAGTGGATAAACCTACAAACACAGTAAATGGCAGTGGAATGCTTCTAGGGGCTAGTTATTTAGAGACAACATGTAAAGATGGTCTGAGGAGACATAGAATGTTTCAGGTGTGCAACCTCACCTTGAATTCTGAAGTTCTCGCCTGCTCATATCTATCTTCATAGCATCCGAGGGCCTCACAAACAGGAATGGATTTAATGTCACAGCACTCCTGTGAGATAGGGGAGTGTGATTATCCACACAGATAATCCACACAAGGGAATTAATGGCGCAGGGCTTAAAGTAAGGGGGAACGCACCAGAACGCCGTTCCGGGGCCCACAATTTCCAGGGGCCAGCATTCTGGGCACCCGAAAAATATAAAAAGGAGGAGGAATGTTGCGTTCAGGTGCGTTCCGCCATGGGGGGCCAGCAAAGCCGCAGACTCAGGCGGAACACTTGTTCTGCCCTGTCCTCCTGCGGCCAGGCTGAGGAGTTTCAGATCTCTTGCCCTGAGAATGCTCAAACAGAGTGTGCTCAGGGCGAAAGGGGCCTGGCCCAAGAGTGGCTCTGCCAGCCACCGCTGCAGCTGTGGGCCTCCAGCCAGGTAAGGGGGGCTGGGAAGGGGCCATGGGGGGGGGCGGGGGGCGGGGAAGGGGCCACAAGGGGGACAGAGGAGCGGGGAAGGGGCCACGGGGAGGTGAGAGGAGTGGGGAAGGGGCCTGAGGTTTGGGGAGCCAGCAGTCAAGCAGGGAAGGTGTCCGAGGGGGCTGGAGGATTGGGGGAAGGGGCTGTGGGGTGGGGCAGAGGAGCAGTGAAGTGGCTGAGGGAGGCCAGAGGAGCAGGGAAGGGGCCTGGGGTCTGGGGTGCTGGAATTTGGGCAGGGAAAGGGCCCAAGGGGCGAGAGGAGTGGAGAATGGGCCCGGGGGGTTGGGGAGCTGGCAGTCGGGCAGGGAAGAGGTTGCGGGGGGGCGAGAGGAGTGGGGAAGGGGCCAGGGTGGTCGGGGAGCTGATGGGCAGGTAGGGAAGGGGCAGGGGGGGAGTCGGGGATCTGGTGGGCAGGGGCCCGAGAGGAGCAGGGTAGAGGCCTGGGGGGAACGAGAGCATAAGGGAGCCAGTGGGCAGGCAGGGAAGGGGTCAGGGGAGGCTGGGGGGTGGGCCACCAAGGGGGGGTGCAGCGGAGGGGCCCTATTTGAGGACAACAGCAGGGAGGCCCAGTGGGAGGATTTTCCACTGGCACCCCGCCACCTAGTACCAGTGTTCCCCATACCTCTCTGGCACCCAGTCCACCTCTCCTCTGTCCTCCCAAGCTCCCCAGCCATTCCTCCTTTGCCACCTGTCCCTGCTACGCTCCCCTGCCAGGGTACCCTGCCTTTCCTACCACTCCACAGTTTCTATCCCTTGGCTAGCCAAAATTTGCTCACTGAACCCAGTGACAAAATGTCCTTTGACTTCAGTGTGACTGAAGATCAGGACCTGTATATGTTGCTTAGAAGAGAGGGGAAAAGGTGAACAGTTTTTGCTAGTTGTGAACAAAACACAGAGCCACAAGAATATAAAACTGCCACAAAACTAATACCTTTAGCATTAATAGCACGAATTAGGTGTATTGACCCTGACTCCCCCACCACCACACACCCCACCACCACACACACAATGTTATTGTGTTGAATTGTGCCACATTGTATGATGGTTTGTGATATGGACGTATTGGGCCAGATTCAGCCCTGATATAACTCAGCTGCCTTCATTAGAATGTGTCACACTTGAATCATGGTATCCTTTTTCTCTGATGCCGTGGTTAAAGTCAGTTTGGTACTGCTCATCACTTATTGGAAAATGGCTCAGGCGTATAGGATGCAAACATGGGTCCTGTTACTTTTTTTTCTTGATCTGGTTGAACTAGGCAGCAGTGATGCTGATGGCGTAGAATTAGCTTTGCTGCAGTGTTTGACAGCACATGGGTTCTCTGAGGAATTTCTTAAAGATAATTGGATGGTTTAGGTGTAGATGGAGCTTCTGTCATGTTAGGCAGTAACGCTGGTGTTGCCACAAAATTAAAGACACGATTTCCACTTTTGATAAGTTGGCATTGTTTTAATCACAGGTTGGAATTGGCCATGGCTGATGCTATCAAATGCTGCAGTGAAGTTAATCATTTTAAATCATTTGTGGATTCATTCTGTGCTTTGTACAGTCAGTTGCTAAAGTGCTTGAGAGAGTTGGCTGAATGTGTGAGTGATCAGAAAGTCCAGCTTAATAGGATTGGACGCCTATTTGATGTACATTGGGTTGCCTCTAGCTACCACACTATATGAGCTGTTTGGTGGTCATATGCAACCCTCCATAGCCACTTGTTGAAAAAAATCAACTGATTTCTCATTAGAAGGGAAAGATAAAGCAAAATTTGCTGGCACGGCAAAAAAACTGGAGAATCCAGTTTTTGTTAAAAATTTGGATCTCATGCTTGATTCATGCTTGATTCTCTGGAGGAACTTGCAGACCTGTCCTTGGCATTGCAAAAGTCTGATGTAACGTTATCTACAGCAAGTAAGTTGATAAGTTGACAAGTTCAGGGCTTTATAGTTCGTAGATAGTGTGATTCAGAGTTCTACCAAGAGGCTTGTGAGTCAGTTGCTGAGGTTGCTTTAAAGGTGTATGTGTAAACATGTCTGTGGATGCTGGGAAGCAAAGTGAAATTTCTAAATGTCAGTTTTACCAGGCCTTAGTGGACTATATGCATGCCAGATTGTTGCCAGACTCAAAAAAACATCTAAACGGTGCTGTAGAAGCGCTTGACTTATCACGTTTCAGTACAGAACTGTCACTGGAATTTGGTGAACATGACACAATATTTTTGTGTTCCAAGTTTGGCATTGCATTTAATGAAGTAAAATGTTCATATCGGGAATATAAAGATCACAATACTTATTGTGTTATGCGGTGTTTGCTAGTTTGTGACAATATTTGCTATAAACATAAATGCCATATAAAATTATAAATATTTTTATGGAGCAATAATCGATGCATATGGTACTGAGAAGTGGTTGCAAATGCATATCTAGGCTGGGGCCCGCACATGCATGTTGGGGGCCCGGACAATACAGGAAGGGGGCCCAGAGATTAGGAGGGTTTCAGGGCCCTGCAAATTATACTTTAACCACTGTAAGGGCAGTTGCACAGGGAGTCTGTGATAGAGCCAGGATTTGAACTCAGATCTCTTGATGCCTAGTGTACAGTGTTAAACATCCTTCCTTCCTGGCAGTTTGATGTCTTATCTTTTCCTTCTCTGGCTGTATCCTCTATGAAGGCACGAACTTCTACACACTCACACAATTCTGTTTTTCTCTTTATATCTCTGAGGGTAACACTCAGTGTGTTAGCTAAAGCAGCAGTTCTCAACCACTGTGTTGGGACACATTAGTGTGTTGCCACACGGCGGTACGTGTGTTGTGGAGAGCCGAGGGGGGTGAATCAGCCTGTGGGTGGGTGGGCTGGTGTGTCCGATAGGGGTGGCATGCCGGATTTAGGCACAAGCCAAGTAAGCCATGGCTTAGGGCTTCACATTATGAGGGGGCCTCTAAATATGTTGGAGACGACTAAGATTTATCATAAGGTATTTCATAATGGAAATAAGGCTTTTTGCAAGATCTATGTTTTTCGTTGTATCTTTGCCTATGTATATATGCAAATATAATGGTTTATCATTTACTTTTTCATTACCCTTTCTGTTATAATGTAATGTACTCTTTTCTCTTTATTTTTAATGGTATGGGGCCTCTGAATCTTGACATAGTTTAGGGCCTCAGCGTGTCTTAATCCTGGCCGCCAACCATGTTGCGACACACAGAAGGTTGAGAACCATTGAGCCAAAGTATGGGTTATTCCCACTAAAATAATGTTATAGTTACATGGGAGATTTTTCCTTAAAAGAACCACTTCTAATGATACTTTGCACTTACCTAGTACCTTTCCACTGAAGATCTTAAAGCCCTCTGCAAGCCTTACTACCTACTTCACAGGGGTTTTGTGAAGCTTAGCAAATTATGATCCCTATTTTACAGGTGTTAAAGTTTGGCAGACAGAGCCAAATTCAGCCCCAGTGCCAGCAGATGCTTGTTGTGCCAGCTGATGCCAGCGCTGAGTTTAATATAAAGAGGTTAGACTACTGTTTTGAAGTCATTTCAGCAAGTCAGAGGCAGAGCAGGGAGCAGAAGCCAGGAATTCATATTTCATTCCCCTGTTCTGACTTTTAGAAAACTGTTGCTTTACTGCATTACACATAGATGTTTGCAGGGACATATTGTATGGCAGATACTGATACATTTGGAATGTGAGAGACAGATGCACAGGGAAAGAGAGAGAGAATGAGTGTATATTAGAATCATAGAACTGAAAGGGACCATGGGAGGTCATTGTGTCCAGTCCTTTGCAGGACCCATTGGCTATGTCTACACTGAGAAATTTAGGTCTACTTTACCAAGTCGACTTTAAGTCGACCTTAAGTCGACTTAGAGAGTCCACACAGGACTCTTAAGTCAACTTAAACCTGGCCTTACTAAGTTGACTTAGAGAGTCTACACTAGACTCTCTAAGGTGACTAGTTAGGTCCAGGGGGAGGCGGAGCCTCGGCTCCCCAAGCTAGGAGGGCTTGTCCTCGGAGAGCCAGCCCCGCATGGGGCTGGGTCTCCTGGAGGCAGCAAGCCCCGGAGCGGTCCAGGGAAGAAGGGAGTGCAGAGCTCCCTTCTGGCCCGGACTGCTCGGCTCCCTTCGGGCCGGGACCACTCAGCGGTCCCGGGGAGCTCCCTTCTAGCTGGGACCGAGCGGTCCCGGGGAGCTCCCTTCTAGCGGTCCTGGGGATAAGGGAGCCCTGCGTTCCCTTCTGGCCGGGACCGAGTGTCCCCGCAGTCCCTTCCTGGGACCGCGGGGCTCCCTTCTCTCCGGGACCCCTGTGGGTCCCAGCAAAAAGCCTGCTTAAGTTGTTCTAATTTACTAATGTTGACGAACCCATTGTGTCCAGTCCTCATGGCAGGATCCAGAACCATCTAGACCATTCTGACAACTGTTTGTGTAACCTGCTCTTAAAAATTTCCAGTGATAGAGATTCCATAACCTCCCTAGGCAACTTATTCCAGTGGTTTATCACACTGACAGATAAAATTTTTTTCCTAAAGTCCAACCTAAACCTCCCTTGCTGTAATTTAAGCCCATTGCTTCTTGTCCCATCATCAGTGGTTAAGGAGAATAAATTTTCTCCTTCTTTCTTGTAACAACATTTTAGGTACTTGAAAACTGTTATCCTGTCCCCTTTCAGTCTCCTCTTTTCCAGGCTAAACAAACCCAGCTCTTTCAATCTTCCCTGGTAAGTCAAGTATTCTAGACCTTTCATCATTTCTGTTGCTCTTCTTTGGACTTTCTCCAGTTTGTCTACATCTTTCCTGAAATGACGTGTCCAGAACTGGGCACATTACTCCAGATGAAGCCTAATCAGTGTGGCGTAGAGCGGAAGAATTACTTCTTGTATCTTACTTACAGTACTCCTGTTAATACATCATGAGTATCATAAGTGTGGAAAGAAAGGAAGTCAAAATACGGGCAAAATTCTGCCTTCATTGCAATCAGTGGCAAAATTTGCACTGATTTCATGGGGGTTTTCATGCACACAATAGGTTAACCATTATTTGAACAGTAGAATAGGAGGACGGCAAGTCTATAGAGAATGTTGTGATTCCAGGCAATTTAGTAAAACAAACAAGGAGTCTTGTGGCACTTTTAAAGACTAACAAATGTACTTATCGTATGGGCTTTCATGGGAGAGATCTGAAGTGGGATCTCTCCCACAAAGGCTCATGCGATAAATAAATTGGTTAGTCTTTAAAAGTGCCACAAGACTCCTTGTTCGTTTTGCGGAACTAGATTAACAAGCAATTTAGTGTTGGATTTTAAAATGGACAAGAAGTGTATAAAGATGGTAAGAAGGTGAGTGATGTGCTGTTTATTCTTTCTGGAGGGAGGGGAGCCTCTGAACGCAGCTCTTTGCTCCCCAATCCCTGAGGCTTGTTAGAAAGTAGGGATGTAGCCAGCAGTAGCAAAGGGAATTTACAATAGTATTTGTTTTAAATTCAGAGAGTCAGTTTTTCAGCACAGGCTGGCTCAGGATAATGATGAATCCTGGCACACTTTCCAAAGGTGCAGCCAAACAGGCAGACATTGTGGGTTGAAAAAGCATTGAGTTGCCAAAGCTGACTTTTCATGTCTATCTGTCTACTCCAAGCTAAGCTGCCTGCCTTAGTAGAGCAGTTGTCACGGTGGGCTCTAACACAGAAGTCCAGGAGGTTTGCCATTCTAGTGAAATGCACACATAATGCACACACTGGTGTAATGCATACTGCATATTCCAGCGGAATAACAAACATTAGTGTAGTTTAAAGTGGCAGCATTGTGGGTTAATTTTTCCTGTGTTCAGAAATTTGGGTAATTTCTGATCGCAGATGGAGCCTTTAATCAAGGATTGTGAAGTCTTTTGAAGGAACCCTATAAGGCAGTTGCTGATTGTAGGTCCTAGCTGCATGGACAGCTTCAATCATCCACCATCTAGGAGAGGTAGATCAGGAAAAAGAAGTCTGCAGGGAATATATGCAATTGTTCGTATAAGTTGACAAGGCTCATTAATAACCCCTTCCTTTAAGCTCTATGGTGTCTCATTGTACTGGAAGATGAATTTACAATGATATCTGTGCTTGATGGACTGAGCTTTCAGTTTTGTCAGCTGTCATTTGGGATAGAAATTGTGGTCACACTTATTACCCTTTCCTCTGTCTCTTCATAGTGCCTCCAAAATGAATGCCTGGCAGGGGGTGGTGGAAATAATCTAGAGAACTTTGTGGCATTAATGACCATATCCATACACTCATAAGGTATATTCTGGTTTCCAACCTTTCATTCATTCTGTGGCTTTTAGACTGTAAGCTCTCTGGAGCCAGGACTTGGTCATATCATCTGTGTCCCCATCCAGACTGAGGCCTTTGCTGTTCCCATGATGCGTTATAAATGTTTATAGTGACTGAAGTAGCCACATGAGGTGTTGGTCCATTGTGTATCTTCTCAGGCTTTGTGGAAGCAACAATTTAGACGTGACAGACTAGATTCAACCTCATTGGCCCAGAGAAGTACCAGCTGCAACTCTCTGGGCTAGTAAGACCTGCAGTGTCCCTGTGGGGATTGATCTCAGAGAGGACAGTCAGCATTTCTGACATTATCATGACTAGCAGGGTTTCATATCGGGTTGGCAGCTCTTTGCTCTCCGTGAGAGCCCAGCTGCTGCAGACTGAAGTAGGTTTGTGCTCATGCAACCTATAACCAGCATCAGTCAGCACTGCCCTCTTCATCGGCTGTGCTAGCCCTGGCGGGCCTTTGTCCCTCCTCTCCATCTCTTTTCAGACCAATGTGGATATTGCCCCCTGACTCGGTACAAGCTCATGTAAATTGAAGTGGAGTTTTGTCCAACCTGTTTAAAGTCAGAGTAAAAGTAGGAGTTGAGTTCTGCCCAGATTTCTGTACTGAACGGCTTCCTTCCTTGTCCGTGGGAGGAAACTGGCACCAAAAAAATCAGCTTTAAACTAAACTTTTTAAGGTCCTCCCTGCCTACCAGATGAAATGATTTTATGGTCTTTGTACTTCCTTGTTAAGATTCTACTGAAAATCTACCAGAATGCATCATTCTGTGGTATTGCAAAACTTGATGGATGTGACAATAGCGTTCGCAATGTTGCAAAATGATGCATTCTGGGTTTATCTGCTAACAACCTTTACATACCAAAACTATTTCCCAGTGGGGGGTTATTCCTTATCTAAAAGGTTAATTGGAACTGATTCCTGTGCTGAATACATGCCCCAATTACTCCCCATACACACACAGAGTCTGGATCATTCTGCTCTTGGTCTCTGATCCAGCACAGCACTTAAGTACATGCATGAGGATCATTCCACTGGTTTTGATAGAACTACTCATGTGCTTAAAGTTATGTGTGTTTTAAGTGCTTTGCTTGATCTGGACTATAAATCTGGGTTTAGCTCAGATTCAGTTCCCCTCTTTCACTTTGCAGTTCAACTTCAAGTAAATGATATAGTCAGACCCTCTAAATGTCAACATCAATTTACCACAACAATTTTTATGCTATCCAAGATTTCTAAGTAAGCCCTCTTATCTCTGGCAAGCTGAGAATTAAATCAGCAACACAAGAGGCACTTCTGCATTTAACAGTCTTGTGATGCTCGGATCTTGAACTCTTGGTCCCACTCAGTCTGTCACTGGTTCGCATAGTTGTTGCACAGATGCATCAAGCCAGTAAAGAGGAAATATAAAAATATATAGTGTAGCTAATTGGAAACTATTGTAGATCATGTGTTGTGTTGGGAAGACCTTTCCTCCTCTTGGGTATCAGTAAAGCACTATGTCTACCGTGGTGTCTTCTAAATATTAATAATTTAAGACTCGATCCTGGGATTGGGGCTGCTGACTAGGGTGCATTGTTAGTCACATACAGTGAATAGAGCTGGAGGGCAGATGTTCTGCAGGCTGGTGAGACAACAGGAACGCTATGCCCAGGCTGTACCAGAAAACAATGAGCAATTGGCTGTTAGAGACCATTTCATGGGAAGTGTCAGATTGCACATAAGTGTTAGTACAGGCAGAACCCACTGCTTGGTGCTACATGACCTCCTTAGTGTGCAGTTGAATCATTGGTCTCAAAGTCTTACAAATTAGCAGTGGAAATGAATGCAGAGGAGAGAAGACTGACTCAAGTGTCATTTTGAGTGTTTAAACACCAATGAAGCTGCTTCCGGCTGCAAGTCAGGCTCCTAGGCCATGGGCCAGGGAGAAGTGTCTGGGGATATCAGCTCTTTGCAGATGAGGTGTAGAAGGAATAAAAAGCTTTTCAATCTATGTATTTAAATGAGTATTGTAACATGTGCCCTGTTCTTCCATCTGATGGGACAAGCTAGGTAAAGGAGGTGAAAGGCCTGTCAATCACAGATTTGCATAGGCCCCTTTCCTCAGTCTCCTTTAGACTGAAGCATGAAGCGCTTGCTCAGTCCTCGGCTAGTTTTTGTTCCAGCCTGCATTTTAATGTATCTGTCCTTCTAGATGAGGTGGAAGGAAGGAGACAGAGAGAGCTTTGCACCTTCCAAAGTTCTGAGTTTGGGCTTCCATGCAGGGACAGTTGTTTTTGCTACTCATATGTTCAGGTGACTGTGTCTGTTAAGCTAGAAGGAGGAGTCACAGTAGAAGGAATGGTCTTAATTAACTCAAGGATAGGTAATTTCCTGCTTGTGAAAACAACCCCTTGGCCGACACATCCGCATATTGTTTGTAAAGTACTGAATTGACAGACCTGGCAATTTAAGACAACAGAGTCCCTTTGGAACTGGAAATTTAAGACATGCATAGTGCTCTCCTACACTGTTCTGGAGGGGCCACATGTCGGTGGGGGGTGTGGAAGCAACATGCCATCTCCACAGCTTAGTCAATTCTTGGCTGCTTGGCTGCTTTGCTACAGCTTTCTACAGCAAATCTGGGGCACCCAATGTTATGGAGGAAATATACTCTATGTCGAGATGGTTCATAGCAAAGTTTTCTCTTCCACTCTGGCTGAAGAAATACAGAGAGAAACAGTCATGGGAGTTGCTTTTGGACATAAAAAGAAAACTTGTTATTTTGATGCATGATCAATAATGATTAACTGGGGAAGAGGATAAAAGCTGGAGGAAAAACTCTGTTACCACATGCGTAATTTTTAAAGTAATCAGAATGGGTTTATGAGGAGAGTTGGGGTGAGAAAGAGTTAACTGGCCTTTTACTATTAAACTAAACCCCTGTTACCAGATCAGATTTTAATTTCATCTCTCTCTGCCAGAGTATTGTAGTCTGGAATAAAATAACAGTGCTTCTCAATAGCAGAACTGTCAGTGGTTACTGAGATTTAGAAGGATAGGGGGGAGAAAGAAGGAAAAAAGAGGATTCTGCTGAAATCCTACTGTGAAGCACACTATGAAAAGCCTCTGCAATGATGTGGGTTTTTTTTTTCCCCCTCCATGCTGCTGTAAAACATGAGCATAAAAGAAAACACACATCAAACAAGCTCATTTTTCTCCAAGGATCATATCATCATTTAAGGCTTAATTCAGTTTGATATTTTGCCCATCCTCTATAAGCTGCACTGTTAAGGTTAAGTCTGCTACAGTACATTTTTTGTGATTATACTAAAAGCATTTGAGATCCAGTATCTCTCTTCATTTTTTTCTTTTTTTCTTTCCTCCCTGGTCATGTAAATTTTTAACGGGCCTCTTTATCTGAACAGAATGTTATCACAATTAAAACCTCTCCAAGCAACAGACCCATAGGCTCATACAACTGTCACTCACAGCTTTACAGTTTGCAGCTTTCTGAAAATATTAACAATTAAGGAAGAAGCTTCGGCCAAAATCTGATATGTGCTTGGAGCAATTGGATAACACCAAAGCCAATTTACTGGTCTTTAATCAACATGCAGCCAGTAAATAAAAAAGCTGGTGGGTTTTGTTTTCTCTTCCTTCCTTGTTTTATGAAGAAAAGCAGGCCTGTCCTAAGGATTTTTCTTTTTTTTTTCTCTGTTGGTTCAAACCAATCAGCCCTGGAGCAGTGAGGGAAGTGTAGGAATTTATCAGTGAGGACTTCAGTTTTCACTGTTGGTTTCTTTCTTTTTTTTTTTTTTTTACTTCTATAAATGGTGACTCATCAGGCCCAATCTCCAACTAATGTTAATCAGTGTGGCTCTATGGAACTTCAGTTGATGCCGGCTGAGGCTAGTACTATTAAAGCTAAGGAACTGATGCTGTGTGAGTAGAATGTCTGGCTGAAATGGGACAAAAAATAGCTGGCTAACGCTCATTCAGGTACAGAGAGACAAGAATTTCATCTGCACCCACATTGTATCACGATTCCTTTTCCATGATTTCCTGTTCAAATACCCTGATTTCCTTCAGTGTTTTCTTCCTCTTACTGCACAATATCTTTGACTCTTTCTGCCTTCTGTCCCCTATGTCCTCTATAAACACTGAGGCAAGGAGAGGAATTAATTGTACATATCTTGCTCTTCTGTCAATACTTCTGTCAGTATATTACTTCTGTAATTTCTTAGCAACATCACCATTTTCTTTTGTTGACCTTTTATTCCTTATGTACTTGGAACTTTTTTAATGTAACAGCTTCTGCAATCTTCCTTTCAGCCTCCTATCTTTGTTCTTATCATTTTTATACACTTGGCTATAATCTTTCCATTTATGCCTTCATTTGTTTGATAAGGTAAGTTATTTTTTCCTTAACCCTAGAGAGACAGTTTTTGGTTTTTTCTTATACCTATATAGTCGCTCTTGATACAGTATACATACAGCTAGTGCTGAATGTTGCTACTGCTAGAGGGCACAATTAACTCTTAGGCATATTAATTTATTTTTAAACTCTCTTACTACCAATTCCTCTCCAGTGAGACACTTAGACTACAACAATATTCCAGAGGCTAAAAGAAAAAAATCCAAAGGGATGTGATAAAATCATATCATTCCAATGCTTCACTTTGCACTGATGTGGTGTCTCAGATTTAAGCATCTCAAAGGCCTCTGCAAATGTCAGTCAACGAAGTCTGCGATATTAGCTGTTAATTTCATACACCTTTTCCAGACAGAGGTTAAATGACTTGCTCAAGAAGTCATTGATATAGAGAGGAATGGAAACAGGAGTCCTGAATCCCAGACCTCTTCCCTAATTGATAGGCCCTATATCCCATCTTTTTATGGCAAGTTAATGTTGGAAATGTTAACATTCACTTCACACGTTCCACATTACCAACTTTTAACTTTCAGAACAGGATTTTCTCTATAAACACTTTCTATTTTCCCTCTAAGTTTTTCTTCTGTGATATTTTATCCCATTTATCCCAGCAATTATACGTTAAATTGATTCGTTTTTTTTATAAATTATTGAGTAGGTAGGTATATTAGATTTTACTTGACATTTTCTCTCACTTTTGCTTCTTCCCCAGAAATAGCTCAGCGGTTGCCATTTATTTATGTAAAGAAAAACATTATTGAATATTAATTAAATTCTAATTTAAAAAATTGATGTAGTTGCTTATGGCTTGTCTTCAAATTCGCCACCGTCAGATCGATCTCCCTGATTGACTGATTGGGTCTGTGAAGACCCGCTCAGCCAATCAGGAAGCCGACGCTGGAAGACCACCTCTGCAGAAAGAGTAGCGCTGAGTTGGAGGGCAGGCATTTCCCCCCAACTCAGGCTACTGAAGACAGGGCAGTAAGTAGAAGGTAGACAATTGGAGGGACCTACGCAAAGAATTTTAAGTACCTTGAGCATCTCCCTTTGATTGCCGTGAAATCGCGTGGCAGTATAGACCAGCACTTAGATAATTGTCCACCTTTGGAACCATCAGCTTCACAACATCTCCAAACTATTTCAACATTTACTCTGTTCCTTTTTCCCTCTCCCATCTTTTTGCAACTTGTACATTCCGTCGAAACTAAAGAAACAAGGAGTTCTGTGGCACTTTTAAAGACCAGCAAATTTATTTATAGCATGAGCTTTTGCAGAATACCGCTTCCTCAGATGCAAGATTCTTATTTTTTAAAAATGCCACAGGACTCCTTGTTTGTTTTGCTGAACTGGACTAACACAGCTACTCCTCTGGAACTTATCACCATTGAAACTAATTTATTCATCATATACTTACTGGATTTCTGCCACCATCCTTTCTTCCCATTGAGTTCTTTTTTCCTATCTGATACTCTGGTTTGTTTGATCAGCTTCTGCTTATAACTTCCCCTGGAGGCCACTCCACAGTTGGTGTAAATCTATGTAACTTCAGTCATGACCTCAGTGATGCTTCCCAGGTTGCACAAGGTGAGGATCTAATTCTTAAATTTTCTCATGCTGTCAATGAGCCTAGACCCATTGTCTACTCTTTCAGATTCTTTTTATTTCTCTCAACTTCTTTACAGGCTTTGCTTCCCCATTTTGTCTTGATTAAACCCATACGCTATGTCTACACTGGCAAGTTAGTTCGAATTAAAGAGGCTTAATTCGAACTATTTAAAGCCATGGCTACACTAGGCTTTAGTTAGTTTGAATTAAGGGCTTCCTTAATTCGAACTAAGAAGTTCGAATAGGGTATTCAAGCTAAGGGGTTAATTCGAACTAACTAGTTCGAATTAACTAATGTGGCCATGTTAATTCGAACTGATTTCTTAGTTCGAATTAACCGGCCATTGAAATGAATGGGGATCGCTAATTCGAACTAAGCAAGTGCTTGCTTAGTTCGAACTAACGTTCCAGTGTGGCCATGCTAGTTCGAATTAAGCTAATTCGAACTAACTAAAATTAGTTCGAATTAGTTAGTTCGAACTAGCTAATTCGAACTAATTTTAGCAAGTGTAAAGATAGCCATAATGTTTTCATTTCCTCTGAAAATCTTCAGTAAGTGTTGAGGCGTTGCCATACTATTGGAGATATTCTGGTAACAGCTGTAAGAAGGGATATATGTACTTAAATATAGAATGGAAAATTGTGCTCAGCATTTAATGCCCTAAACACCCTATTTTGACATAATAGATATATACTTTGGATCTTCAAAATAACTAGGCTTGGAAGGATTAGCTTTCTATTGGTAAATGATGGTAAATATCAATTTAGCCGATTATACACCAACACATGAAAGAATAGTTCCATTAATTAATAATTGAAATGTATAGATAGGCAATGTAAGAAAAACGCTGCTTAAGAACTTAATAGAGTTGGTTAAAGAATATTTACTTCGTATATTTCAATACGTGATGTCGACACTTTGTGTTTTCATAGTTATAAATCTTTCACTTTTTTAATCTCAGTATTTACTGTCATTAAATAGTAATTGTCTGCGCCCCCCCCCCATAATTTCCTGCAGTTGTGGGAATTTAAATAGATAAAAAGAGAAAAAAGTGCTTAAAAATAAACTGAGATCCATCAATGTTCTTTAAAAAATAAATACTAGATTCTACCAAGCCTAAAGATAACATAGTGGAGGCCACTAAGCAGATGAACATCAGCCTTGTGTTGGCAAAACTGCTGATGATTTGTCATTGGAAAGGTGCCTTGAAAGGTAGTGAGGAAGGGGGTAGATGCATTGACTTGGACAGCTCTTTATAAAGAACAGATGTACACATTATAAACACAAGTGATCAATCTGAACACATATGGCAGCCCTTTCATGGCTATTTAGAATCACTGCCATCCACGAATGATTAATCGAGTCCTTCCCAAAACAGGAACGCATGGTCTCTTGTAAAGCATAGGATGTTTTTGTTTGTTTTTTTCCTCCTACTCTTCTTGAATGAAGGGGTGCAGCTACTATTGTTCTGCCCTGCAACACCAGTCACAAGCAGACTCAGTGAGGAATGCACATCCCGAGAATGTGGACATTCTGGTATGAACCCAACACCGTCAGTGTGACCCTGCTCCTGACAGCATGTTTGCATGCAAGATCGTGCCGTGTGGAGGATGCTGTTTTTAAGAGAATGCTGCAGCCACCAGTGTGACCTCACTCTTCAAAATGGTGTTCTCCATCCATGATACCTGGCAAAATCACACAAGGTTTTATCTCAGTCCCAGAGAGGGGACAAGCCCTTAGTAAAAGAGAACTGTCCAGCCTAAAACCAGATGAATAGCCAGCCAACTTGGTAAAGGGAAAAAAGAGCGGTGGAGGCAAAGAATGCAAGTCGTTCATAATAATTATAGGATTTCTTTTGTGTTTATTCTTCTCAAACACCAACACTGGGAGAGTGAAAATGCATCATGAGACATGGAGCACCTTGGATAGCTGCCTGAGGCTGACCTGTTGGGGTAGGAAGGGCATCTCTGCAGCAGCTGTGCTTCAGCTTATGCATCTGTGAAGTGCAGTTCATTACAAAACAGAAAATTGTAGTGAAATGACTTTCTCCACTGGGGTCACCCAAGCCACAGTCTGAAATGAACCCAGTACAGCAAGGCTTCGGGGTGTCAAGTGCCTAAGTAGCTAGAGTCAGATAAGGCTTGCTTCAGACTTCATGTAGAGAGAATAGCCGGACTACTTTTTGTCTCTCCTCTAATTCTGGATCCTTTCCTAGCAGAGCCAAAATAGTGGAGCCTGCTTTTACAGAATTCAAAGTATATGATCAATGTAAAGTTCCTCTTCTGTCTCAGGACCTTCTATAATTATCCCCTGAGAAAGCTGAGGCACAAAAGATTTGTGGCCTTTTTCTTTGTAACCCTCCAGCCCCTTTATGGCATTCTGGCAGGGTAAATGGGTTGTAAACTGGTCATGCCCTTTGAGAAATACCCTTGGCTATGTCTACACTGGCAAGTTAGTTCAAATTAAGGAGGCTTAATTCGAACTAACTAAAGCCATGGCTACACTACGCTTTAGTTAGTTCGAATTAAGGGCTTCCTTAATTCGAACTAATAAGTTCGAATAGGGTATTCGAACTAAAGGGTTAATTCGAACTAACTAGTTCGAATTAGCCAATGTGGCCATGATAATTTGAACTAATTTCTTAGTTCGAACTAACCGGCCATTGAAATGAATGGAGATCGCTAATTCAAACTAAGTAAGTACCATGAATGGCACTTGCTTAGTTCAAACTAACTTTTTCTAGTTCAAATTAAGCTAATTTGAACTAACTAAAATTAGTTCGAATTAGTTAGTTCGAACTAACTAATTCGAACTAATTTTAGCAAGTGTAGACATAGCCCTAGATGTAAGGGTTCCCGAGGCAGCTGCAGGCTGCTTGGATGACTCAACAGCAGACCCGCTTTCACCTCCTATCATAGGGCACATGGCCAGACCATGCTGTATTGCTGTTATTAGCTAGTAGTGGATGGCCTATAGGGAGCTGATACAGCCTGAGGATAAATTGGAGCAGCCTTGATGCTTCTCTGACTTATGGGGGAACTGCGCTGTTCGCTGGATGGCTCAAGGATATGGGAAATGCCAACGTGGCATGAAGCTATCTTTGTCTCCTCCCATCCTCAGGCTCCTCTGCCAGGTGGAGTAATGGAGAACCTGAGCTTTGCTTTCCCCCCTCCTTCCTGCCCCCTCATCTCTAAAGTAAGGAGGGATAATTTTGCAGTTAACTATTTTCTCTTTGTGGGTATTTTATTTCCTTTCAATCTCATTTTCAAGCAAGTAGGGGCTTACTCAGGGTTACTGGTTACATAACCGTCTTTGCTTTTAGAAAGTCTCTCTAGCAGTCCTCCGCCTCCCATCAGCTCTGTGTACCTCACACTAATCGGCTCCACTAAATGCTTTTATATGAGAATCTAATAAGTTTTATGAGTTATTGTCTTAAGAGTGTGACCTATGAAATTGGAGTCCTTTCCCCACAATATCCTAAGGAGATTAAAAAGAAAGCCCAGATTTATGGGAACTGGAGAATGACTATGTTTATAACCTAATGAAAGGCTGTAGTAAAGTATCCATAAGCAGGTATTTTTAACTTACAGCTTCGCTTTAGCCACCGATTATATGCAACCATGTTTTTTCATCAGCTGGCAGCAGTATTTGAATGGCTGGTTGGAACGGAGGGAAATATACTGGGCCAAATTTTCTGCTGGTGTAAACATTAACAGCAGCATTGACTTCATTTGTGTTTCATTTATTTACACTAGCAAAGAATTTTGTATGATGTAAAATTATCTTTCATCCCTTCCTTCTAAATTGACTCCTGTCTGGGTCCATCAATCCAGTTAGACTAGGAATGTTGCTGTCTCTAGGGTTTGCCTTTAGAAGCTGATGCATCTTCTAAATATATATTTGCTAATAAGGGTTTATTATTTTTATTAGGATAGATAACGAGCCCATGGATTTTTCTCATTACCCAGGTCTTGCTGTTCACATTCGAGTGAACTGACATGCTAGTTAAAGCAGAGACTGGGCTGTTCTGTTTACTTCTCCTTTTTTATGTATCATGATGGACTAAATTAATTTCTTAACAGTTTCACTCGCAGTCCTGTTGAGTAAATGGGCCTCTGGAGGACCACATCATTAGCATTTATAAACACTTCACAATGCAGTCATGCACAAATGGAAATGACTACGGAAGAGAAAAGAATCGTCGTAAAGTAATTAAGAGTCTGAGATTTTCCTAGTAGTGGCTGAAGACCTCATCAAGTTGCTCCCATTCTCTTACTTACCATGGGCCCCATTTATTGAAGTGAGAACACGAAACCGCTTACCCAAGCCTCACAGAGGGGATATTGTCATCTGGATGTGGATTAGAGATTCAGCGAGTGTGAATTTACAGAGGCATGGAAATCAGTCATGAGAAGGCATTCTGTTTTCCTTATATTAAGGCTAAGCACATGACCAACAACACAAAATGAGCTTTGTATTAATAGCTACCTGTTCAGCAACAGCAACACATGGTGGCATGGAAGGGAACTTCCAACGTTATCTCTCAGTTCTTTTTCTATGAACATTTGTATTTCTAAAGGTGACCTTGTAATAGGAGGGACATAATCCATGAACTTTAGACATACGGAGGCAGGATATTCTTAGCTGTTGTAAATCAACATAGATCTGTTGACTTCAGTGGAGCTTTGCCAATTCATACCTGTTGCTGCTGTGGGCTACTGTTCCAGTTAAGTGTTGAATGCTTCCATTAACCAGTTTGGGATGGACATTCAGCAAGGTCTGGACACCAAGGCCCCAATTCAGCAAAGCACATAACCATATGGTTAAATCCATTCTTCTACAAGAAAGTATGTATACTGGGATTTTCAGAAGTCTGTGGGTGTTAAGAGCCCAGCTCATGTTGCCGTTCAATGGACGGTGAGAGCTTAACTCCTTTGACAATTAAGCACATGCTTAAGCCCCACTGATTTCAAAGGCTACGTCTACACTAGCAATTTAGGTCGATTTAAGGAGGCTTAAGTCGACCTAAATTACTCTCTGTCTACACCAGACTTTCATTAAGTCGACTTAAGAAATTCCTTAAGTTGACTTAATGAAAGCTTAAGTCAACTTAATAAGAATCACCCCTTAGGTCAATTTAAGCATTAAGTTGACTTAAGGACGGTGTGGACGTGGAGTAACCCTTAAGTCGACTTTATTAAGTCGACTTAAGGGTGGTTAGGTCGACTTCACAAAGTGGACTAAGTCGACTTAAAGTTAAGTTGACTTAGTCTACTTTTTAAAGTCAACTTAATAAGGTCAACTTTAAGTTGACTTAAAGTCAACCTTATTAAGTCGACTTAACAAAGTCGACCTAACTTTTTCTAGTGTAGACACAGCCAAAGAGACTTAAGCATGGTGTTATATGTTTGCTGAATTAAGGCCTGTTCAGTATTTTGGCTCACCTAGTCTCATAAGTATAAAAAAGACTGTTGAGCCTCGTGATCTTTTCTACCAAGCAGCACCACAGCCCAAGACCGAAATATCCAAACATATCACAACTGCCATTTGTCAGTAGCAGCATGAATAGGGTAAGCTACTTATCATCTATATTCTATCACCAGTAGCACCTGCTCTGGAGTTATACAAGCAACACACCACATAATAGTCACTTCTGTGCGGAAGAGAGAAACAGTAAGCAGCCCCATTCTCTCACCCACCATTTTACAAGAGTACAATAGATTAGCTTTGGATATACAATGTGCTGTCTTATAGATATAGGGCAAGATTTAAAAAAAACACTTACGTGTCATAGAGGTGCAAATCCAATTAACTTTCAAAGAGACACATGCTCTTAAACCCATACTCATTTTGTATTGATAACAATTTCAGTTAGGGAGAAGATTTTTTGCCTCATATAGTTATATTATTACAACTCATAGTGGGGGTGCATTTGTACTGTTATATGGGTAATTCTGTATAATAGCTGGAAGATGAAGCTTAACAATTTAGTTTGTTATGCTGCTTGGGAAGGGGCTTAAATGACACAAAAAAATCCCACTTCTCTTATACTGGAGTAAGTGTATCCACATGGGGAGATGGGCATACTGGTGTAACTATACCTGTATAACTAAATCAGTAGCAGTGGTATAGCTTTGTCATATAGACAAGGCCTAAATCCATTGACTTCATGGAGTTACATTATAGAGGATGAATTTGGCTAAGTGTTCAGATAAGCAGCTAAAGTATTGGGCCATACCAGACTGAACAGCCAAAGTTTTGAGTTTCATCCCCATTTAACTTTACACTAGCATAAGCTGTTGATTGGGTTCATTTTTGGAGAGCAAATGAATACGAGTACCCAGATAAGAAAAAAACAAAGATGTGGATGACCAGTAGGCCTGGTCTATACTGTCGGCAAAATTCGGCTACACAGAGTAACTCCTGTTGACTTCATAATTTCCCTTTAGTGTGCCATCTTCACAGCATTACGCCGCTTGTGGGGATGGTTTTATTACATCGATTTCTGGATCACCTTTGTGTGTCTTTATTGACTGCTCAGTCAATTCGGAAAAATCGATCTCATAGCTGCAAATTTGCCACTATCAGTATAGACATACCCCTATATACGTGCAGCATAAGAACTGCTCTTGCAACTGTGTCCAAAGCATTCTTTATAACTGGTCCTATTTAGTAATACTGTTCTGTTTCTGTACCCAGCAAAGGGATTTAAATTTAATTGCAAGGATTCTTTGTAATATACTGGTAGTCGGTTTATAGTCCTCCCTATTTTAATTAATTTAGTGAACACTTTTTATATTATGTAGAGCAAAGTATGACCTGAAGCATGACTATTAGCTAGTTTATTTTGCAGTGGAAACAGTAGAAAATGAAGAATTCCTGCCGTTAAGGACTCGAGTTTCCTCTGGCAATCTGCATCACAAACATTGTTTGCATCGATTAGAGTAGAGGCAATTTAGAGACCCCTGTTGCTCTCAGTAGAAGTTGTCTACATAAGGAGAATGGGATCAGAGGGGAAGAACATAACAATGTATAAACATTGTATAGACAGGTGAATGTGAGCTACAGAAGCTACATGGCCTCCTTTCAGTCTGAAATATTTTGTGCATTGGGAGGTCTAGTAGGAGATGCCAGGAAGCATCTAACACACGTGTCCTGTACTCTTGGAATGAGTCTTTAAACACCCACCTCAGCCCCACTAGAGGAGCCAGAGCCCTCCCCCTTTCGCTTTCTGATCCATACTTTAAAAATGTTCATTATTTCTAGGGATGCCACTCAGTTGAGTCCCAAAGTCATCCACATCCCATACAAATTCAGTGTCCCCTCCCTGCTTCTATGTGAAATGATTTACATCAAGGATAAAGAATGATGGAGATAGTTGTGCTGAAGGAAGGAGTTTTACAACATATCCTTTTCCTGCATGGATATACATTTTTTTCCTTCCTGTTGGTTCTTTGCCACACATTACGACCCAGTTGTGGATCTGGGTGGGTTCTACTTTCAGAGAATTTAAGGCCAAAAGGGACTATTAGGTCATCTAGTCTGACCTCCTGCGTTTCACAGGCCATTGGTATTCTCCCAGTTACCCCTGCATTGAGCCTAGAAATGTGTGTCTAACTAAAGCAGGTATTCCAGGACTGCATCCAGTCTTGATATGAAGATATCAAGAAATGGAGAATCCACCCGCTTGGCAATTTGTCCAAATGTTTAATCACCTTCACTATTGAAATGCTGTGTGCCTTATTTCATTCACACACATTTCTTGGATGAACAAACAAGGAGTCTTGTGGTACTTTTAAAGCTGAACAAATGTATTTATCACATGAGCTTTCATGGGAGAAAATCCCACTTCATCAGACTTTCTTTTTATTGGTTAACATAGAAATAAATACACACACACAAGAGCGCTGGGGTGGGAACTGAATTTATAGTTTCTCTAAAGACTCTGGGCCAGATCCTCAATCTGCCTAGCTCAACTGAAGTCAATGGAGATACACTGATACTGATTTATACTATGTGAACCCCAGGCCATTTGTAGTGTGGCCTAGTGTCTAGCACATTGAATCATGACTCAGAAGGCCTGGCTACCACATCTGGTCCTGGCATTTATGCAAGTCACTTTGCTTCTCTGTACTTCAGTTTCTTGCTCTGTAAAACAGGGATAGTGACCTCTCTTGTAAAGGGTTTTCATGAAAAGTGCCATATCAGGTGGGGTATTCTTATTAATGCCCAAATTTCACATGGCAGTTAAGAGTTCTTTATGAACACAGCACAAATGAATCACTATTGGGGACACTGTATATGCCACTTTTCTGAAAAAGAGGTTTTTAAAACTTTGGGGCAGGAAAGGAGGAAAATAGTACAGCTCATAATTTGTTCTAATCTGCTGGACAAAGTTTCTTCCAGTGTGGGTGCAATACAAGATACACTCGGAGTCTTTTAAAATATTTACAACTGGCCATCAAAGCGCAAACCTTTTGGAACTCATTAATAAGAGAAGATCCTACTCTTTAACACAGTGGTTCTCAACTGCTGTGTCACAACACAAAAGTGTGTCACGACACAGCGGTGAGTGTGTCGTGGGCTAGCAGCCTGCAACCATCCCCCTGCTGCTGAAGAATGTTGACAGGCGAGGTCTGGTCCCATCAAACAATTCCTGGTGCTTAGGCTCTGGGACCTTGTTTTATTGTCAAATGAAGGGTTTGCTACATGAGTGGGAATATTCCACTGGCAGATGAATTAACTACAGTTTTATTAGTGTGAGAGAGAAGATTTGGGGGTGTCTTTTATAAAATTAAATTGTTTGTTTGACTGATGTGGTTAGGAGGTCTTCCCTGGTTGATTTTTTTTTTTTTTTTTTTTTAATGATCTACATGATTCTGTTTCAGAGGGAAAAAAAGAGCAGCTTAGCGGTTTGGTTCTTGATCCATTAATAAGTCTGATATTGTTTCTGACACCTTGCTTAACATCCGCCTTTAAAAGACAATTTTTCTGCAATGGTCCTTTGAGATCAATAGAGAGCTTCAATTTTAGACAAGTGCAAGCCTTGGTAAAGGCAGATGTTTCTAATCCAGTTAATATGCCCAAGCAGGAATTGTGTCTGAAAGTGCCAGAGGACAAAATACAGAGGTCAATTTTGGACCTGAGTTAATGCTTAGTAACCTGAGTGTTGTATGCACGCAGGCATGGAATAAAATGGTACACTGTTTAGCAGAAAATAAACAATAAACCTGTCATTCATCTACCCATGGATGTGGTACTAAAAAGGCTCAGGGAAAAGGCAAGGGACTTACTAATTTTTTGGGGAGCAATTTTAAGCCATTACAGGCAAACTGTAGTCTTCTAGGCCTCATGCATTATTAAGTTTCAGGGAAATCAGTGGGAGATGGCTTGTGGCATGACTTGAAAGTGCTAAAAGAAAAGCCAAAGGCTGAATGGGTGCATTTTTGTGTAGCTGTTTGCTAGAAATCACTACTGATTATTTGGAAGAACTGCTGACTCATAGATGTAACATAATAACCTACAGTGCCATGTGGCGGTAAAATGCTACTGTTTGATTTTCACAGTGGGTGAGTGTGGAAGAGAACAATCATGTCGTGCTTTTAATAAAAAGGCCTCTTTGATCAGTGTTCTGAAGATAAACAGCCCAAAATAGATAGCAGTGATAATGTGAGATGGTAAACAGCGCTTCCCCCAGAACAATGCGTTTGTTAGTGAGCTATTGGTAGGCATGCCAAGAGCGATTATCGCTCTGAGAAATGGGG
This sequence comes from Pelusios castaneus, assembly GCA_007922175.1. Lineage (NCBI taxonomy): Eukaryota > Metazoa > Chordata > Testudines > Pelomedusidae > Pelusios > Pelusios castaneus. The sequence continues at coordinate 4,086,615 of ML685891.1, forward strand.
GAAATTATCACTGCTCTTCCAAAACTCTAATTAACGGTTGCTAATAGTCATAATAAAACCAAAAGAAGGCTTCCTCTGAGTGACTTCACCGGATGGCAAGAGGCTCTGTGCGTGTGACATGCTGGTTAGCAGATAGAGAAATGAGCTGAAAATGTTAATTTGTAAATGCATGTCTGAGGGACTTGGTCGGTTATGGGGTCTGGGGACTTTGAACACCTCTGAGGTGTCTCTCACTGCAAAGGCAAGTAATTGGACTATAAAGCAAAATACAATAGTGCAGCGGTTCTCAACCACTGTGTCGGGACATAAAAGTGTGTCGCGAAGAGCTGGGAGGTGTGTCACAGAAAATTGGCAGCTCAGCTAGAAGCCAGCTTGGGGCTTCTGCTGCCCGCCACTCTCTACTCCCCTCAGCAGTCTACTCTTGCTGCACAACACAGGCAGCAGCCAGGGCCGGATGAGTAAAAGGATTTAGGGGGCTGCAACCTAGAGTTCCTGGGCTGGGGTGGGGGCACTACCTGCTGCACAAAAATAAACCCAGCCCCATTGAGCCAGGCCACCAGGGCACCAGCCTGCGCTGGCTTGACTCAGCCCCCACCCAGGTCCTAGAGTGCTGCATCTTCCAGATGCCACAGCCTCGCAAGCGCTCCCAGCCCAGGCGCCACCACCACCAGCAGATTGTAGTTTGTCACGCAGGGGAACATCATCTGTCAGGTGTGTCGCGACGAAAGAAAGGTTGAGAACCGCTGCTCTAGTGACAGCACAGAAAATATGGAATGTATTACCAACAATAATGTTATACACATTCACCTATAGGCCAAAATCTTTCTCATAAGTCTTGATACGTTGTAATGTTCCATGTTGAATTCTTATGAAGTCTTTAAACACTATCTGGCCATCTTTGTTTGCTTTCTGTGAGGTCTTTATTTGCTCTGTAATTCTGTTTTGGCTGCTGATGCTTTTATAATAGGTCTCTAGTCTGTACTTTACTTTAGCTAAGGAATAGTGATCCAAAAAGAGTGAGAAATGTTATTAGCATTAAGTGGTTAATCAGAATGACTTAATCAGGTTGTATGTTATCACATCTCTTTCTCTCAATACCAAGAGATAGTCTACCGCCCAGATTCTAATTCTGACCATTCCTTAGGCCATGTCTACACAGTGTAGATCCGCTCAATCAATCCCGGAAGTGCTTTCCTGTTGACGCAGTAAGTACATCCCTCTAAGTGGAGTAATGCTGTGTCAACGGGAGAGCATTGCTGATCAACGCAGTCAAGTGAACACAATGCAGTAAATCAAAGTAACTAAGTCGACATGAGATACACATTCTGTGGCATGCAGATTCGGTATCTCCCATCAACTGAGCCCGCAGTGTAGACCAGGCCTTAATTTTTGAGTAGCTTTGGTATCTTGAATCCCTGAGTTCTTTGACAGGTTTGAAATTGATGACCAAATTCTGCATGTTCGGCTCATTTTTACAAATAACTTGAACCAAGTGAGTGATAACGATGTGAATTATTTTACTCGTGTCCTCTTCAAGGCCAGCTTGACTGGTCTTTACTTAGGCTCAAAAACCAAACCCCAAATACACTTGAGAGTACATTCTGGGCCAGGCTTATGGCAGAAGCCACGCAGGTTTATCCTTCCACAAGTGCCATAAAGGAGGTTAAAAGAGGGGTGTTTTGTTTTGTTTTGTTTTTTAATTCTAACAGCTTGTGAGCTAAGGATCACTGAATTTGCCCCAAAGATTGGAACACAGCCCAAGAGGAGATGTTTTTATTTTATTAACAATTGGCAGCCTGCAAGCACAAAATGTCGGGATAATTGTGATCCTGCACGTTAAGCTACCTATAGTAGGGAAAACTACTTGATAGTTTACTTCAGGGTGATCACTTCCATGGGCTGCTCGTTGTTCACAAAGGGTGTGTGTATATTGCAGTCCAAGGTGTGAGTGCAGCACGGGTAGACATGTCCACGCTAGCTTTATCTGCAGTGCAGACACAGTGGTATGGGCTTTGATTTCAATGCCAGTCGTACAAGTCATCTGGGGACCCTGATACTTATGTTCATTACTAGTCTGTGCTGAAGCCCACTTTGCTGCATCTCCACAGCTTTTTCTCACTATGAATTGCAGTTATGTCTGCTCGAATGGCTGTCGCACCTTCGATTGCAGTGTACACAGACTCCAAAAGAGAGGTGAACCCTGGAGAGTAAAGTGATATTTCACTAAAGAATGTGCAGCTTTCCATAGTGGAAAGAAGGGGCTTAGAATACGATGTATAGAATTTAATTTTCTTCTGCGCATGGGGAGAAATATATTTGATTCCTTGGTCCTGATTGTGTGTAAGACTAACCCTGTTGCTTCTGTCACTTCAAACTGGATTAGACAAACACTGGGCAATACATACAGTAGACAATCCTGCATTAACATAGGATGGACTAAATTATTGAATAGTCTGTCTGGCCCGTTACACCCATCACCATGATATTCAAGTATTCCCCGTTATAACTAACTTGTTATCCTTGTCATTTCAAACTGGACTTGACGACACACTGGAGAATACACTACCATAGACAATCCTGCATTAACACAGGATGGACTAAATTATTGAATAGTCTGTCTGGCCTGTTACCATGATCACCATGGTATCCAGGCATTTCCTGTTATAACTTACATTTTATCCTTGGCATTTTCAGGTTTTCACATGCCCAGGTCTCCTAATTATTTTGTGTGTGTGTGTGTTACAAATTTTCACTAAAGTACTTGTTAAATCATTGTCAATTTTAAAAAATCATGTCTGCCTGAAGTTTTCTTTCCTTCTATTGTTACAAGAAACACCTAAGATCATTGTAATTGAGAAAGGGTGGAGGAAAAATAACATTTCCTTTGTGCATTTCCCCATGGTGTGTTTTGTGCAGTTGACAGCACTCTGTATGTAGTCAGCATATGTGTTTGGGCAGCATAGTCAGTTTCTCCTTGGTGGCAGGTGTAAACTAACCTTTGAAATTGACTCGATTTTGGGTTTACCAGGGCCACACAGCATAAAATTGAATGTGGGTGTGTCCCTTATGTCATTGTGACCTCATCTGAAAGTTAAGGGCTGAATTCTGCTTTCATTTGTACCATTGTAAATCTGTTGAAGCTCCACTGAAGTCAGTGGAGTAACTCCAATATAAAGTGCCACAGGACTACTTGTTTGTTTTGCTGACCTTGACTAACACCCTTTGGAACAGGTCCTAATTTTGTTGCAGTTGACATGAGGCTTGAATGTATTCATTCCAAAAAATGAAAGAGTTACAGTCAATGCTGAGGAGCAGATTCTTTCTCTCCCCTCCCCCCCACTCCCTTGGGGCCTCTCGCAGTGCAAAAGGAACTGAAATCACCTGCAAGTCCCCAGCTGGGAAGTCGCCACATGCAGAGGTGTCCCTGGCAGGCATACAGCTGGTATAGCTGGTATAGAGGGTGTGTTGGCCATGGGAATGGAGAGTGGCTTGAGCATGCCGTGGTTTCACCAGCCTCCCGTTGGTGTCTGTTCCCTTGGAAAGTATAGATCAGTGGTTCTCAGACTTTTTGTGTTGGGGACCGCTTTCACATAGCAAGCCCCTGAGTGCAACCCCTTAGCCCCTAATCCCTGCACTGAGCCCCCTTCACCCTTACACCCAATCCCGCCCCACCACCCTACCTGGGGTAGCAGCCCTGCACAGAGTGGCTGGTGCTACTGCTCGCTCATGCCTCAAACGCTGCTCCACGCCCTCTCTGGGGCTTTGAGGGTGGAGTGAGGAGCACATTGGGGCTCCCTATATCCAGGGCTGCATAAAGGGAGGACAGAGAGCCACAGCTCCTGATGCTTGCCTCACAGCACGTTGAGGAAAGAGAGGGAAATGGGGAAAGTGACCTAGATGCAGAGAGCCCTGGCACTGCTTCTTGCCCATTATGGGGGGTGGAGTAACATAGGGAGGGTAAGCGGTATATGTGTAGCAATGCTCACCCACCCACCCCACATATTCTTCCGCCAGGAGGAAACAGGGAGGCTCACAGCCCCGCATCTGGCAGGGTTTGGGGTTCACAGCTCACAACCTCCACATAATCATGTTGTGACCCCCTGAGGGGTCATGACCCCCAGTTTGAGAACCAATGGTGTAGCTTTTCTGAAGCTGCTCTAATTTGTGCTCGATCTGGGGCCAGAACTGGCTGTTTGTTCTCAGCTTCTCTTTTCCAGTCTCCTAGGCTGCCCTGGGTGGTTGCCCTGGCGACGGGGGCCAGCTTTTAAGAGCCCCTGTTCCCCATGAGACACCCATAGCAGGGCCAGCAAGCAGAGGCAGCACAGCTGCGTAAGTTAGTCTCCTCCCTGTCCTGTGGTGTGGCAGGCAGCCAGCAGCAGTTGAACAGCTGCACAAAGGAAGGTGTAGGAGCTGCTCAGTGCGGCAGCCCGATGCTGCCAGAGCTGCTCCTGGGGCAGCAGGGGAAAGCAGTAAGGGGTAGTCACTACTTTCTCCCCGTGCTGATGGGGAGGAGTCAAACACTGGCACTGAAAAACCACAGGGCGTGGGTCAGTTCCAGAGCATAATCCATTTCATATTTCTGCCTCGATAAGTCACAAATTTAGAGACTTGGGAAACTCCATCCTAAACAATCTCTTGGCTTTTCTGAAAGTCATGGGCTCCCCAGCATCCTGCTAACTGATGTCCAGTTCACATCTCTAAAGCCGTGTGAGCCACAACTGTCTACTGCACCTAGAGATGCAATGCAGGGAAAGGAAAATCATTCTTAGATGTCCAGATTTAGTAGCATCCAGGCCATATAAATAATGTCAGGCTAAGCCTGTTGTTTGACATAAGCTGTTTATTTTCTGCTAAAGGAGCTTATAATAGCATTGCCCTGAGTGAAAACAAAGCACAAAATCTTGTGGTCTGCAATTCCTTGGTACCCATGTTCAAAACAACAACAAAAAAAAGCAACTGTATTTTCAGTTAGTTGTGTTGTTATGGGGTTACCTAAGAAGACCAAGTCTTGGAACAGGACCCCAATCTGCTGAGTCCTGTACAAACATGACCAAAATTTCCCTATCTCAAATCGCTTTCTTGAGGGGTGGACCAGGCTCAGTGGTAATTTGGGCATATGCCATAATGCTTTGCACCTTCACTCTGTAGTACAGGACTGATTTATTTAATGAGGATAAAGACAGAGCAGTGTCGTCTGAGGTAGGAATTGTGAGCTGCTGAGTTTTTAGTATTATCTCTGGAATTGATTCCCTCTGTGGTCTTGGTTAAATCCCTTACCTTGTCTATTTCAGTGTCTCCATTGGTAAGATGGGGAGAGTACTTGCTGCTTACAGGTTAATATTGTGAAGTGCTCTGAAGTTGTGAAATACGACGTACAGTCGATGATTACTAAGTATCGTTTACCCTATGTGAGTGAGGCGAGAGTGCTTACGTTCCAAAGAGGTCCTTGCAATGCTCCACTTGGTGGCTTTAGCATGGCCATAGGCTGCTTCTTTCATGGGACTGACCCATTTCTGCTACCGTATGTCCTTTCTTTCGTGGTACTGACCTGTTTCTGCTCCCATGTGTCCT
>ML685891.1:4092195-4211038 GCA_007922175.1 Pelusios castaneus
TCCTTTCTTTCATGGTACTGACCTGTTTCTGCTCCCATGTGTCCTTTGTTCAAAAGAAAGCACAGAGACAACAATCCAGTTTCTGACTACACTATTTCCACTGAAGTCAAATACTTGTAACACTGCGCTTTTGGGTGGATTGTTGGCATCAGGGATCAAACAGGAGGCCTCTAACAATCAGGCATCATGACACAGTGGGTGGAGGACCAGTCTGAGACTAAGCAGGTTGTGTTTGTTCTACTGTTGGCCTGCTAGATGACCTTGGGCGGGTCACATCATTGCTCTGTGTCTATTTCCCTAACTGTAAACTGAGGATAGTGACACTGAGCTCCTTGATAAAGTGTTTTGAAATCTAGTGGCTCTATTATTATTCATTCCAGCTTCCATTTATTTGTCTAGAGTTGGCATCCATCACTGCAGTACATAAGATTCTTAGAAATTTTATTGCATTTTCTTTAATGGTACAGTGAAATTCAAATTCAGGTGCTGTTGGCTAAAGTGCCAGCTGGACTTGGGCCAGGGGGAACGTTTTTGTTTGGCTGGAAAACTAAGGATGCATAGAGAGGAGCAAATAAATATGCCAGTAATTGTATTTAAAAATATCACTGATGCTTCAGTAACTTCACTGGAGTGAACACGTTGCTGGTGAGGGTTACATGAATTTTTCCAGATTAATGTCATCAACTCAAAGTGGACTTGTCAATTATGGACAAAACGCTGCTATCAACTCTGCATCTCAGCCCAGCTTTTCTGTCCTTTCTACATAGCACTGCTCCTTGCATGTGGGGCGAGCATAGTAGGAAAGTGGCAGTCAGCCACGTGGATTTGAGTGGGTTTTCCCCCTCTGTTGGGAATCACTGGGATAAGTGGATTGTAAGGAATCTCTGAGTCTTGTGGGATGCACGCCACAAACACATTATCCTTGTGTGGCCAGGAGACCAAGACTGTCTGGAAACACAGTTGTACTGTGAATCAAATTACGGGATTGACATGTCGGAATGTAGTGAGGAAGAGATTCAGTGGTGTGCATGTGTGGTTTTTTTTTTAACTGATGTTTAAAGCAATCTTGCTAGATCAGGATGTCACTGATGTTTCCTTGGAGGATTCATGAGAAAACATTTGGAATATGGGCTTTGAAAGAGGTTATGATTAGTCTTGGCTCATAGTGGCTTTGTACTGACCCTCTCTCCCATTGTGCTAATATGAAAGTGATTGAAATATTAAAAGGGAGTGCTTTAAAATGCCATGGGCACTCTGCAGTGACTTCATTGCTAGTGAGAACATCATCAGTGGCAGGAGAAAATAGTTTTGTTTCTGGGTGTTCTTATGGTGTAACCAAAACAGTAAGAGGGACAAAGCCTATAGCCGTTGCTTATTTTGGATCATCGCAGGCCAGGATCTGGTCCCTGACTATGGCCAGTGTTAGGTGATTCAAACCAGAGAGGGATGCCTCCATTGTATAAACCCACATCCATATACACTGACTGTAGAAAAGCACAGTGATTTGATATCATTTGCATTATTTACAGAGACATCCTTAACATTTGTAGACTGACATTCTTAAAAGTGAGTAGGAGTATTAGGCACCCATCTGCCAAGGAAGATTAGTTGACTAACTCCCATGGGATCCTTTGAAAATCCCTATCTTTATATACTATCATATTTTACAGTAACGGTCCCAGATGCAGTAGTAATTTATAAAATTTTGGACCATCACTTTAGAATCTGTAGTGCAATTGTGTTCATCTCTCTCTTTTTCTGTCTAAGTTCTACAAAGGACTGCAAAGAAGTGAGGCTTCTAGCAGATGCAATAGGATGCAGATGAGCAAGGAGTGATAAAGATTATTTTCTCCCTAAATTGATCTAATATTCAAAGGATTTTGTATAATTGGAAATTGCATTCTTGAGGGAGGGGGAAATCCAGCTGGAAGTTCCAGGTTGGGAATAAAGACCTGGTTATAAGAACATAACCAGTTCCAGGTTGGGAATAAAGACTGGTTATAAGAACATAACCAGTGAAACATGTTCTTATAAACCAGTGAAGGTGGTTGAAGTAATATCTTTAATTGGACCAACTTCTGTTGGTGAGAGAGACACCCTTTTGAGCTTACATAGAACTTTTCTTCTGGTCCTGACAGAAGATGGTCCAATAAAAAGACATTACCTCACCCACATTGTCTCTTTAATATCCTGGGACCAATACAGCTACAACACTTTTTATAACCAGAGCATTCTTGTAATGGGTGTTAATTCCTGTAAGCTTGTGTAAGGTCTGCTTTCTTTTCCTCCTTTGGCCTATAACTCCCAAGGAAGAGGTGGTGGTCAGTAGTTAAAGCAGAAGACTGGGAGCTGGGATTCCTGGTTTCTGTGCATCTGTTTTATCATTGTGTAACTTAAAGCTAATTGATTAATCTGTGTACACCTAATTTTACTCATTTATAAAAGGGGGTACTAATATTTATATCTTGGCTTGTTGATCATCTTAATTTATTAATAAAGGTCACTGAAAGTTGAGTAAGGTATTACTATTCCAGAATTATCATCAGTGGGTCTGACACTTTACTCCAATTGACAATAACACATGCATCTGGAATTAAGCACCCATAATGTCTTGGAAGTGAGTAAAGAACTTGATTTAAAAGCTGCACGATAAATGTCAGATAACTATATCTTTCCATATTGTTGGTTATTGGTGGAGGAGAAGTAGCAGACAATGGTGTGGTGCGGGGAGAGGCTTTCTTTCCACATTGTATCGTAGTGTAACTCTCCCCCTACATCCCAAATTCCAGTGGGAACCTGTAACATTGGGTTACCCTACTGTTTAGTGGCACAAACAACTCTTCGTTTCATGTGGCTAATCTGTTGTTCCTCCCCTCCGCGATTTGCTATCTCATCTCACGGCATTTTCAGGCATATAAGCTGGGGCACCACAGTGGACATAGCCTGGCAACACCTAGTTGCACTGAGTAATGTTAGTAATCCAGGCTACTTCTCTATCCATTTTAACATAAAGGAGCGGAAATTGTCTGTCTCAGAGCAATCAAAGGCTCGGGGCAGCTCTGGTGACTGCAGCTTGAGATGCTGCATGAGAGATGAGCTGTGCTGAAGCCCATTTATCTGTCCCTAGGTGGTTCTATGGCAGTTCAGCGTGAGGACAGTTGGAGCTCATTGTGTTCATCCCTGCTCAGGGAACATCCAGAGCAGGAGCACATTACTAGGCTGTGGCTGGACATCTTCCCTCATTGCAGGGAGAACTGAGTCAGGGACCTGGGTACAGCTTGGCTCTTGAGTTTCAATCTATAATGCTGGTGGGAAGTGTCCTGTCCTTTACAGAGTATCGTTAAGGTCCCAGACAGGCGCTACTGTGTTGTGACCTGCTCATCTAACTATTGGTTTATAAGGCCCCCATCAGTTCATGAAAGTTGTAAATGAGCATTTTGCAAAGAAAAGCAAACATCCCTCTGGGATGTATTAAAAGGAGTATTGTAAGTAAGTCATGAGAAGTAATTCTTCCACTCTACTCCATGCTGATTAGGCCTCAGCTGGAGTATTGGATCCAGTTCTGGGTGCCTCGTTTCAGGAAGGATGTGGACAAATTGGAGAAAGTCCAGAGAAGAGCAACAAAAATGATTAAAGGTCAGGGACACTTGACTTCCAAGGGAAGATTGAAAGAACTGGGTTTGTTTAGTCTGTAAAAGAGGAAACTGAGAGGGGACATGATAACAATTTTCATGTACCTAAAAGGTTATTACAAGGAGGGAGAAATTTTTTTCTCCTTAACTCCTGATGAGAGGACAAGAAGGAATGGGCTTAAATTACAGCAAGGGAGATTTAGGATGGATATTAGGGGAAAAAAATCCTTAACTGTGGGGATGATTAACCACTGGAATGAGTTGCCTAGGGAGGTTGTAAAATTCTATCACTGGAAATTTTTAAGAACAGGTTAGACAAACACCTGTCAGGGATGGTCTAGATGGTACTTGGTCCTGCCATGAGTGCAAGGGACTGGACTCAATGACCTCTCATGGTCCCTTCCAGTTCTATGATTCTATGAATTTATCCTCCAAACACTCCTGTTAGAAATGCACATCATATTGTTCCCATTGTACAGATGGGGAACTGAGGCACAGGAAGATAAGTGGCTTGCCTTGAGTCATGGGATGTCTGTGGCAGACTTGAAGATAGAACCTTTACTTCTAGCCACAGAATCACGTTCCCTCCCTAACTCAGCTGTGTTTGCAGTGCAGGAAGGTCTTGTAACAGAGTCAGGCAAGACCTTGGACTTCAAGACCTTGGGTACCCTGCTCCAAGACCTTGGGTACCCTGTGCCTGGGTATCAAGACCTTGCGTACCGTGTGCCTTGTTCCAATTTAGAATTTTAAAAGATCAGTACCAAAAAAAAAAAAAAAAAAAACCCCAAAGTGAAGGGAGACACTAGATATGAGAAATGAGAATGATAGACTTGGGAGCTGGGCTACAGAAATAGTTGGTCCATTCTGGTGTTTTTTGCTGGTTTGATCACTTGAGTGAAGGGTTTTAAGCACTTGGTGGGATTCTCACAGGTGAAGGCTGGCCCCAGACCCCAGTATTTTACTGCCATTGCCAAGTGTAGTTTAATATTAACATTAATATGGTGGTTATTTTTTTTCTTTGGGTTTAAAAATGTGATCCTTGAGTTTATGGCTCACTAATGATCAGCCCATGGTAATGTATCTCTCTCAATTTATTTCTCATTAAAAATTTTATACTGCAGTAAAAGTCAATAGTGAGAAAACAATGGAACTTTATATAACCTGTTAAATCAGGCCACCAGTTATATACAACGTTGCCTCAGGATATCGTCAGGATTTTAAATGAAACCAAATCAATCTCAGGTGGGTTTTTTCCTTTGAGACTGCATATGCTAAATACAAAACGGGGTGTTGAGGGAGGAATCCTTGACTTTGAATAACTGTTGCTAAAGAGCTTGGCAAAGGGGAGACAGATTGATCTTCTCTTCATTTAAACAGCTTCTCTGGCTTCTGTATTAATGATGTTTTCTCCTTCTGCACTTGCAAAGTAAAAAGATTTCAGTTTGTCATCTTGAGGGAGCCTGTAGTGAAATGTCTTTTTTACCCTTTAATTAAAGCAGGGTAACATTAGCCACTCTTAGGTTGCAGAACAGGAGAGGAAGATTGTATGGTGTTCCTTTGTCATGAAGTTGGGTAAACTATTAACTATTGTTTGTAAGTTGTAGAACCCCTCCAGTTCTTGTCAGGGGTGAGGGACAGATGCACATTAAGAAGACAGCCGTGCTATTCAGTAGAATTGATCCTATGAGGCTGGAGGCAAACTACAGAATAGCTGCAATTCCAAGGGTTTGGGAATGTACACAGCACTTTACGGATAAACAGGAGGGCAAGGGTCCAAAGCTGGAGGTGGTGTAAATCAACCCAGCTTCACTGACTTCAAGATCTGTGCCAATTCACGCCACCTGTCCTTGCAAAGGATTGCAGTCAAATGGCCTTATCCCGCCATATGCACACCTGCCATCCCATGCTCCATTGAAGTCAGTGACTCTCTGCATGGGTGTAAGGATCCACCTTGGTGGATACATTTACAGAACTGACACCCTCCATGGAGGTCTGAGTTTGGTGGTGAGAACCCATCTCAGCTCCTTATGCCACAATGCCATGTGTTTGAGAGATGTCCAGCTATATTAGCACACAGGCACGGTTGTGAAAGAAAAGTCATTTCTAAGGGATGAAACAAAGAAACCAAACTAACTTGGTGTTGATTTGCTCACGAGAGTATTTTCTCCCTCATGAGTGAATACTACTTGAGAGGCGCATTACTCAGCTTTTGAAGTGGTCTCATGCTGCATCTTTGCAGATGTTATCTTTGGCAAGGTGAGTTGGCTCTTATCTCCACTCCGGAATAGCCTGGTTCAGTCATTCACGGCTAGCAACCTGCGTAGCTAGCTCAGTGCTGACTCCTAGAGGACATGCTTGTGATTGCCCTGAGATAATTAAGGTGTGTTAGAAGAGTGGAAGACCAACAAATTCCAAGCAGTGCCACCACACACGTGGTCAACAGAAGCTTTGGTGGTGCGCTAACATTGCCAATGGTGAACATAAATTGAATATCCAGATAGACCTGGCTAGAGGGATCTGGGTAGTACCCAGTTTGCCAGGAAGGTTTTCCATGCTGCGACAGCTCCTCCTTCCCCTCAGCTCCCCTTTCCCTGGGAATCTGGTTAAACAGCAATTGCTTCAAACTTTGGCCTGCCCTTGTCTGCACTGCGGAGTCGCTAGCACCAAGACATCTACACTTATGGCTGAGTTGGGGCTATTCCAGAGTTCAGGCAGAGCTCACAGTGAGAGACTCCGGAAGAGCAAGACCAGCCCAGGGCAGTCACACTAAAGATTCGTATCATCAGGTCGCTGCTAAAAAAGTTCCCCACCTTTCTTATGTGGATCAATGATTTGGCTGAGCAGGACACTGTTAAACTAGGGCCCTGGAAAGATTCTCCAGATGTAAATGCAAAGGGTGGGAGAGGGAATCAATTTCCATTGTCCACATAACATCCTTTGATTTATTGCCATTGGAAGAAGAAATTCTTTCTCTCTCTCTCTCTCTCTCTCTCTCTCTCTCTCTATCTCTCTCTCTCTCTCTGTCTCTCAGGGGAGAGCTTCACTGTTTTTATAGTGTGGCTCTTTAATAACAGGCCTGTTTGTCTGAACCCTGATATTTTGATAACCTTTAGAATGCACAGGATATTCACCCCCTGTTTTGAATGCAAGAGCTCCCTTTGTATTAAGTAATTGCAGGCACTTTCTTTTTTTTAAGATACAAGGTTACAGAAATGGTATGTCTGCTGAATGATTTCACCAGACAAGAGCTGAGCATGCAAAGACTCTGAATTTCTAGTCTGAACACAAATGGAAAATAATGAAAGTAATTCTGTGTGAATCTAGCTGCTGTATTTCACAGCCACCCCAAAAGCATCTCTGCTGGCATACGTATGCATGATGTGTGTTGACATTTTTGCAATTAGTGCATTGTATGGGGCCTTTTCATATTGGCAAGACAATTTAGCACAAAATGTTGAGATGAATCACTCTTCCTGTGGAGGTGTGCGTATGATGATGTTGCCAAAGCGCTCTTGAAAGGGTAAGGGAAGAGAAGCAGCAATCTGTAGGGCATTTTTCTCTATGCATCTGATGGATGCTGTGATGGGAGAGTAGGTTCAGGTTTCCATAGTTTTAAGGTACAGAGACACAATCAGAAGTGATGTAAGTGCAACATGGGTTAGTGGTTGTAAGGAAGTCTAATGTGATGTGATCAATGTCATGGGGTGAAAGAAGGTATAACTTGAAGTGTGAGATGGCTTAATTTAATTTATATGTCTTATACTGTCATGGTATGTCTTTCTGGTATAATAGGGTTTAAGAAACGCTGTCTTGGATAACGCATACTTATCAACATGTAATTTGCATCATCCCTCTATTTGGCCCAAGGAGAGATTAACTTTTCATAAGTGAAGTTATCTTATTTGGCAGATTGGCCTTCAATCTCCCTATCCCAGTGTGCAATATGCCTAATCTTTCTGAATTCAACATGCACCCAATAACTCTTTTATCTTCTGTGACACTCATGTCAGGATCAAGTTCCAGGTTTCTGGGTTTCCCACTGTGTTTCCATTTGATCTTTGCTTGTCTTCTGTATTGTCCGCTACATTGGACAGAGACAGTGGATGAAATGAATGGAGGAGCTGTGTCAAAATCCCTTAGTCTGCTTTGTAAATTTCAACCCATGTATTTGTTTTTCCTATTGTCTTGTACACCCCCAAACATACAATTGGCCTTTTAACAAATAATAAAAATGTATAGAAAGCTGCACTGAATTGATTAAAACTAGCACTAAAATAATCACATTGATCCAACCAGCTCATAAACCTTTCCAAACATGTGTTAAATTTTCCAACCTTTTAACTCAGGAAATGTTATAAATATGGGAACTGCAGCAGAGACCAAAGGAAATTTGAAGTCTTCTCACTCAAGCTCCCTATGAGAGGTATGGGAGAAGATGGTGCAAATTGTTACTCGTGAGTATCCCTGCTTATAGGAACCATACCTTTTCAGTCAGTATGAAGCCCCTTTGAAGTCAATGACAAAAAATGGTTCTCTGTGACTTGGGTCTCATAAATGTGGTGTTACATGGAAGTGCACAATCAATCAGTGCTGCAGGGGCTTACATACATTTTTGAGATCTCAGCTGGCTCTGCATTTGCAAATAAATATGAAGTCTTCACAGCTCACTGACTCTTGCATTCCTTCGATAGCACGTTATCGTAAAAGTATTCCCTCGGTTTGCAGGGAGTTTATCACAGATTCAAGATGAATGTACATAAAAGAATCTGATTGTAATTATTGTGGCTCTGTTCCACTCTTTGGAAAGTGCATGCTCCTGCAATGACATAAGGGCATTAAGTAAAGGAATAATATGACCCCAGGTAGCATGAGTAGAGTCTGGTGATTGTTGGAAGGCGCGCATAGAGGCATTAATGCCGATAACAGTCTTAAAAAAATATCGGCCTGGCAGTTTTCCTAGTCTGATTTTTCTAATTGTAAGGAAAAGCTGTAGTTTGTCCTGATTTAATTTTTCTCAGCCTGCCTTTGTCTCACAATAATGTGGGACTGTGGTTAATTTGAGACCTGTTCGGTGTATTGATAGACCTGGCTCAGGTTTGCAGTTCTCCCCCATATGATTACGTGGAAAGGCAGAGTAATGGAAATGAGCAATGCCAGTCAAGCCTTTGGGCCAATTTCAGACCTGGTGTAAGCAGGCGCAGTGCTGGGTCAGGGGTGTTGACCCTCTAATACTGGATTTGAATTTGCTCCTTACACAGGAATGAAAATAAATAAATAGATAAACAGTGCAGAGGGATAATGGGGAATGAATGACGTGTTATTAGAGCGTAAGTCTATATAACGAGGCGAAGTGTGAGTCTCACCAGTCAAGTTGGTGCCACAGGTCTTTTATTCCAGTCTAGATGTACCTGTGGGCACTTCTGAAAATGGTACCCCTCTGATCTTTCAAAAATTGCATCTCGGTGCAATAAATGCAAGGGACCATGCTGTTCTGAAGTCAGTGCTATCCCCATGCCTGGATGGTGGCACCTCACTTTGTCAGCACTCCCTCCTGGCGCACAGCCCAAACCTCTCCAAGACTCTGCCCACCTGGCAACAGGGTCTTCCTGGAGTTCAACCACCGCCTCAAAGCTCCCTTCAAAGCTGCTGAAGTCCTGTGTGGCTGTCCCGTGAACCCCATCTTCCTGCCTCCCACGGTGGCAGTAAGTGCCCTGGTTTGCTTCTTGCAATGTCCATCTGAATAATAAGCGGCAACGTCCAGGTGCCACATCCTTCAATTCTCAGATGTGTTGGGAGAACGCCTCAAACTCCATTGCTTTCTCAGTGTCATTCCTGCCCCTTGGTATTTGACTGTACACATTGCACATGGAAGACGCCTCTTGGGATTTTCCCCCAAGGAAAGTTCATTCACTTCTTTAAAAAATCCTTATTATAATAACAGTAACCCACTGACGGCCTTTGGAGATGTGCTCACAATGCCGATTGATTTGAGGGGCACTGCCAGGTGTGCACAGAAGAGAAGGCAGAATTTAGTCCTGGATCAATTTGTCTGGAAGGGAACAGCATATACTTTTATGTCTTTTGAGTAGGGTAATACTCACTTTCCTCCTAGCAGGATTGTCTTGTGGCATAAAGAGGGCAAGGGCCTATTGAGTGTTTCTGGGGTTCTTCATTTGCAGGTCCAGTGTGTGTTAGGAAGAAGCTGTCATTTTTATGTCGTCTTATTGATTAGACCAGTGAAGGCTCAGTGGATCTACAGGAATCAGAGTATCCATGTAGAATCAGGATCATACATAGAAAACAACATGACAAAGACAGAAAACTGGGTACAAATAATCAGGCAAACCTTTAATGAAGAGGGGTTGCTCATCAAAAACCCAAGGGTACTGCAGTCTATTTACTCAAAAGCTAATGTGTAGTGTAAATCAGCATTACCCCATTGACCTCAACACAGCTCACTATGCAGAATTTCAGCTGAGTAACTGGCCTGATGCCGTTATTCTGTCCTCTCTCCTACCCCTACCCCAAAGGATTCCTCATCAAGCTTTCTCTTTCCTTTTGGTGTGTAAGTCTTCCAGAGGGAGAACTGGGACCCCATTAAATAAGTGTCTTCCAGAGGGGTAGCCGTGTTAGTCTGTGTACAGCAAAAACAACGAGAGTCCTGTGGCACCATATAGACTAACAGATTTTCTTTGGCATAAGCTTTCGTGGGCTGTAACCCACTTCGTCACTTATGCCGAAGAAAATCTGTTAGTCTATAAGGTGCCACAGGACTCTCGTTGTTTGTATTAAATAAGTGTGTGATTCTGTTATTATAGAAACCTAAACAAATGGCCTTCTGACAGGTGGAAACTGGTTTAGTTCAGTTCCAGAGGGGTAGCCGTGTCAGTCTAGTTCAGCAAAACACGCAAGGAGTCCTGTGGCACTTTTAAAGACTAACACATTTATTTATGCCACAAGATTTCTTGTTTGTTTTGGTTTAGTTCAGTGAGTCTCCCATCCTGTGAAGTCTTGTGAGTTGTGATACTGGCTTGCAAGGACTGAAACCCTGATTCAGGAAAGCTCTTTAGCAAGTACTTAAACCTTATTGAAATAAAAGGACTTGAGCATCTGCTTAAGTGCTTTCCTGAACTGGGGCCCGTGTGTTTCCCTGACTGTGCTCAGTCGCCCTGCAAAGTGCTGAGTGCCTCCTGATAGGTGCAGACTTCCTTACTTCTTGCTAGCTTGAAGACACACGGAGGGTTCTCATCTCTTCTCAGATGCCTCTTGCTCCCCTACAGAAAAGACAAGTGAAATCAGTGAAAAGAGTGCAGCAAACGAAGATGTTCCCGCTGTAACAGGATATGGGACGTGCACACATGTGGCATGCAGGAACAAAAACAATTAACTCATAAGTGCCAGACAGTGGGAACCCCTTACTTGGAGTGGATGAGATTCTGTGTGGCACCTTTAAGAACTACAGCACAGAACTTACAGCCCAGCGGAAGTGAGTCTAAGGCAACATCAAACCACATTTGTGTCATCCTGATTCTGGGCTACTTCAGGGCCTGAAGTTGGCCCCTGGGGTGACTTGGCTCTGGAGAGCAGTTACAGGAGCCTTCCCAGGCTACCCAGAATCTGCTGCGGCCTCACCCCTTCTGTCTCCAGCCATGTCCTCATGATATCCCCTGAGCCAGAGCTTCCAAGAAGACCCTCAGAAGACAGCCAGTGTCCGTTCTTCTCAGTTTGTGCAGCAGGGGAGTTCTCCGCCCGCTGGATCCAGGGCTTTTAAAGCCAGTTCATACCACTTTGGACCTTGGACCCTGTAAAGGAGCAAGACTGGGGGTGGGACTGCTTGAATTAGTGCCCACCAATATGAGCAAAGACCTCACAATCTAGGCTTTAAAAGAGTCAGTGTGAGCTAGTGGACTGAGCACAGGACTGGGCATCAGGAGTCCTGGATAATGATTTCATTCCTTCTGTGTGACCTTGCACAAGGGACTTCCTTTCTCTGTGCCACCTTCCCATGCTTTCCCTGTTTAGCTTGTAAGTTGTTCAGGGCAGCAACTTTCTCTCACTGTATCTGTGAGCATCTACCAGTATGGTGGGGCCCTGAGCTCAGCTGCTATCTTTAGGCACTACCATAATACCAATAATAGTAATAAAGGCTTTGGGATTCTAAAGGCTAGCTATATTAGTAGGGACAGGATCAGACTATTCAGAGCACTGGTAATGAGATTAAAGGCTTTCTAGCTCCTAGGCGGTGGAGGTTCTTCTCACATCCTTCTACCACAATCATAAGGCTTTTCACTGTTGGCCAGGTGGTATTGCTCAATATGTAGCCCTGACAAGATTTCCCATTGTACATGGTTCCTTCAGGAGCCAGCAGACCAATAGAATGGTCCATGCTTTGTGTTTCACCAGTCATATGTGTCTGGTTTGTTGGAATAGCTCCACTTCCACATATTGACTTTTGGCCTATGGACTCCTATTCAGAAGTGATTTCAACAACTCCAGGCAGACCAAGCCTTCTCTAGTTCTGCAGTGTCAACATGTGTTTTGACATCCTCATTGGATATTTTGAGCTGTGCTTGCCATATTTTCAGTTGCGCACCCATCAGTGGTTTCATATGTGGTTCTCTTGCTGGTAGGAAGCTGTTCTGCGGTTTCAGGCAACTAACTGCCATGGTGCGGCGATGTAGTGGATGTCTGGTATCTTCAGCCTGTTGTAATCATTCAGTTTTGCTTGTGATAACTTTCCTGATACCTGATGGAACAATTCTAGCAGGCATATAAAAGACTGTTCACATTTATCGATTTTAGACTGATTTGATGTTAGATAGGATCCAGCTACTTTGAGTGAACCAATCTTTCCTGCATCAGACATGAGTATTCAGCCACCAAAAAGCAAGTGCAGTAGCTCTTAGAGTTGCTGGGTTGGGTCCCCATTTTGAATTTGTAAGCTTCCTGAGCATGTTGCTTTTGGTGCTGACATTGCCTTTTGTCTTCTCCTCATGAGCCATAAAGGAAAGAGTGCAGTGCAGTGTAGCATCACTCCACAGTAGACTGAATTCCAGTGATATCCTGTTCCAGGTGATTTTGGGTTGTTTATCACACTCACAGTTCTGAAGATGGATGAGACTAACTTGTGTTTTGGCTGCATTGGAACCCAATTGATTCTTGGTGTAATAGACTGGTTGGCCAGACAGAGACAATGTTAGCATAGCTTCGATCTTGGCAAAATCCTTGGCTTAGGCAGATATAAATCGGTCATCAGCATAGATAAAACTCCTTGGGCCAAGATGGATTGGTTGATCATTCATATAGATGTTGAAAAGTATTGGTGAAAATCTGTTCTCTTGTAGTATGTCATTTTTCAGTTGCTGCCATTGGCTTAGCTTCCTACAAGATTGTGATCTTTCTATATTTCAGGGGGATCTTTTGATGATTTAGTGTGTTTTATGCTGCTGATAGGTTGATGAACACGGCGCCTTCAGCCATGCCTTTTTCTAAGCCATCTTTGATGTTTTGAGTGACCTTCAGCACTTGCTGGTCCATAATGTGCCTGGGAGGAATCCACTTTGCACTGGAATTAGGTGCTTTTCAATGAATGCTGAGGATGGTTTAAGATGAGATGCTTGCACAGTTTGTAGACTTAGCAGTAATGTAGGCCTGAAGTTCTTCAGCCTTGTTGTGTCCTTGTCCAGCTTCAGGAGAACCACAACATGCGCTAAACACTAGATCATGGGTACTTTATAGGTGGTTGAGCATGTTAACATGAGTAACGAGTTCTTTATTGCTCTTCCAAAATGTTTGGTTTTTTCTACACAAATGTCATCTAGGCCAACAGCTTTGCCAGTCTTGTGGCCATTAATTCTATAGGTTACTTCAATTGTTATATCATGTGCTCCAAAATTATAAATCTCCCGGTCGTCTTGGTGCTTAAGATGTATCCTGGGTTGTTTATTCAGTGTCAAGCCATTTTCTAGAAGTTGTTGTACAACCTGGTCTTTAGTAACATTGCATCATTGCTCTGCCTTCTTTGGGTCATGTTAAACTTCTGGATGATTATCTTTGCTTTCTTATCACCATGTATGATATCCACACACTCAATGGCTACGTCTACACTGGCAAGTTACTTCGAATTAAGGAAACTTAATTCAAGCTAGCTTAAGCTATGGCTACACTACGTTTTCATTAGTTCGAATTAAGGGCTTCCTTAATTCGAACTAATAAATTCAAATATGCTATTCGAACTAAGGGTTAATTCGAACTAGTTAGTTTGAATTAACCAATGTGACCATGTTAGTTCGAACTAATTGCTTAGTTCAAACTAACTGGCCCATTGAACTCAATGCAATTCGCTAATTCGAATAAACGGTACTTGCTTAGTTCGAACTAAATTTTTCTAGTTTGAATTAAGTTAATTCGAACTAACTAAAATTAGTTTGAATTAGTTAGTTCGAATTAACTAATTCAAACTAACTTTAGAAGTGTAGACATAGCCAATGTGATTCTGCCATGACTTCTGTTTTTCTTCGTTTAGTACAGAGCCACATCTTCGCTGGCTGCAGTGGCATTCTCAATGAACCCCTGTTTGTATTTTGCGTCCTGTTCTGATAACTCAGATGTTAATCCTGGCACATAATTAGTTCTGCAGCCTTGTGGAATATGCTTGTTTGAGACAGTGCACACCATGTTGACAAACTGTCATAACTTTCTGGTATTGGTTCAGTTTCTTTTACAATAGTATCGAGGCCATTGGTGAACCCCTTCCATTCTGCTTTCTTAAAATTAAAGCAGCACCAGAATTGTACCGTGTTTGCTGTTATGGATGCATTGATCTGGATGGCAAAAGACTGATGCTGTGAATCTGAAATCAGATCCAAACTAAGTTTATTAAGCAAACCAGCTATGTTGTTGCTGGCAGATTCCAGATATGGGTTGTAACCCTGTTTCCATCAAATGCTATTGAAAAAACTGGGGAGTTTATGATCCTGAACTAAGCACAAGTGGTGTGCATCTGCCCACTATTCAACAGTTCACCATTTTCATCAGTTATGCTATAGAGTCTGTTAGTCATCAGTGATTATCCATGTTTTAGCATGTTTGAGCGTAGGTGGGCTAGTGAACTTGAAGTGTTAGCAGGACAACAGAGTCTTGTGGCACTTTAAAAGTGCCACAAGACTCTGTTGTCTTTCTACAATAGACTAACATGGCTACCCCTTTGGAATTTGAAGTGTTAGCAGACAGACGTGATGGAAATGCCACCAATGTCTACAGCCAGGACTTAAATGTCGGTTGTGTGTTGTATTGATGACAAGACCAGATTTGATGAAAACAGAGGCTACCGTATTGCTAATGTGGTCTTTCGATGGCCAAGTTCATCTTGAGTATCTGGGGACAGTTGTTGATCCCTTTGTGTGTTTCCTAGAGGCATAACAGCTGGCAGTTGTAATCAGTACACATTGTGGCTATACAATCACTACAATATAACAGTCTCCTGGGTGACAAGTTTGGATCTGATCCAGGTTAGTAATGACAGAAAACAATTATCATTTGAGGGCTTTTGGGAGGACTCTGTAAAAGGAGTTGATTTTTTGCACTGTTTTGAAACATCTGATCAGGAAAAGAATCCAAATTCATGTTCTCTCTACAAGGCTAGATTTTCTTACGTTGCATTCCATTCATGGCCCCCTCTTTTTGGATGCTTGTTTCATCGAGAGCCATGTGTTTCTTATTCAGCACTGCTAACCTTGGCCCTTAATATTGTGTTCTGCAGCTCTCTGGTAAAGTCATCAAGACTTACGTAGTCAATAGAGATGTCAAGTCAGTAAATCGAATGAAAGAAATACTGTTTGAAGGAGAAAATTAACTGTGTTCTCTATATTGGTATTTATGGCACAAAACTAGAATAGGCTTCATAGGCATCTAGGCACAGAAATCATTTTCCGAACTCCGAAATGAAACAGTGTAGATCGTTAATCTTCTTGCATATTATTTTGGTTAACAGAGATCCAGCTTTTCCTGATGACTTCTAAAATGCTTAGTGACAACATTGCAGTACTCTTCCCGGAGGTTAATATGAAGATTTAGTTATTCATATTCCTTAGACTTCACAGATCAAATTTGTGTTGAACTTCACTCCATCTAGCATATTTGTAGTCTGCCTGCCTGCAGGAGAAAATAGCGTTACTGCAGCGAACAGATATTTTCCCCCTGAAGTCAAAGACTATAGTGCTGCTCCTCAGCTTGTGTAAATGGCCATAGCTTTATTGACTTCAGTGGAGCTATGCTCATGTACTGCATCTAAGGAGCAGACCCTTCTAGCAGAGAACCAAGGGCACTGACTGAGGTCAATAGGGAGCTATGGGTGCTCAGCACCTCTAGAAATCAGGCCCAATGGCATTTTTTTTATAAAGGACTGATTTGAACTGTGATGAATGCAGAGTGATGTTTTAATAGCCTGTAATTACTCAAGCAGGTTAGTGGCCAAATGAAGAAATGCAGATGCACACAGCTGGACTTCTTCTTTCGTTGTAATAAGTGTGAACTGATGTGCCAATGGTGATGTCACTACACCTGTATTCCCCCTCTGTAGTCCCCCGAGGGCATCCACTTACAATTTATGGCTCCCAGCCACTCCTCGTTTGGGTGGAGACCTGCATGTCTCTCATACCTGACCAGGGCTTTAAGGCAGATATCCCAGCAAGCCATCTTGCGTAAAGGACAGTGCCTGTACTTTGCTTTTTCCCCAAGAGCTATGAACAGTTTGTTACCAACAGTAACAAATTACCACACAACTCTTTCTAATAAGCACATTTATTCTTAGTGTAAAAGCATCGCAGAGAAAGTATATACAGTAAAACTGGGGTTACAAACCGACCAGTTAACCACGCACCTTATTTGGAACCGGAAGCATGCAATCAGGCAGCAGCACACACACACACAAATACAGCACAGTGCTCTGTTAACGTAAACTACTAAAAAAAAATAAAGGAAAAGTTTTTAAAAAAGATTTGACAAAGGAAGGAAATTGTTTCTGTACTTCAACAAACAAGGAGTCCTGTGGCACTTAAAGACTAACAAATGTATTTATTGCATGAGCTTTCATGGGCACAGTCTCACTTCATCAGATGCATGAAATGGAAAATGTAGCATGTTCTCTGTTTGTATATATTTACAGCTAAGGATGGGTCACAAGGTAAATTCAAACAGTTCCAGATGGATAGACTGCTAGCCTATCTCTGTAAAGTAAACAAGCTGTTTTGATTCCAACAGTGTGGAAGAGGGAAACAAGAGCTGTAAGCAAGAGCTAAGAAGAATAATAGAAGGGAAATCACCTTTTGTATTGACTTGGCCTTTCAGGATCTCTATTTAACCCCGTCAGAAAATATCTAGTTTGCATAGGAATTGTTTCACATTGTAATCTGTTTTTGAAGTTTTTTTGCTGACATACTGTTACGAATGTCTGGGTAGACTGAAATGTTTCCCTACTGTTTTTTTTTAATGTTACCGTTCTGTTTTCGTACTTGTTTCCTTTAAATTAAGATGGTTAAAAGCAGTATTATTCTTCTGCATAGCAAAGTTTCAAAGCTGTATTAAGTCAATTAATGCATAAAAACTGTATTCAATTGTAAAACTTTTGAAAGAATGACAACGTTTTGTGCCATGTTACGAACATTTCAGAGCTCTGGTCTACACTTTGCAGTTGAAGGGAGATACACAAGTTACTTAAAATAACTTCTGTATTTCCCTTTAACTTTCTAATGTTTACTTACCTCACCAGCTCCACTATTCTCCCTTTGACTCAGCGCTACTCCATTTTGGAGGGTGGACTTCAGCGACTGACTTCCCAATCAACTGAGTGGGTCTTCACAGCCCCCTCAATCGAACCAGAAAGTTCAAACTTATGGCAGCAATTTGCTGCCATCAGTATAAACATGCCCAGAGTGATCAGCAACCTCAATTCCTGAGGTGTTTGGAACTCTGAGGTTCTGCTGTAAAATACAATAAAAGTTCCTCTTTGTATGCAGAAAACTTGCTGGAATCACCCACCTGCTTATGAGTCTTTCCAGTTCTAATGCAATAGCTGGGCCCTGCCCTGGATAGACTGTCCTGTCTGTTTGGTGGATCAGAAATGGAGCCTTTTTCATATCCAAAGCCTTTTCTTTATCTATTGGTCTCTGGGAAACCTAGTCTGAACCAGTACCCAGGGGTGGTCACTAAATGATTGACTATAAACACAACCCTTGGCCCACATAGATACACAAACCATTCATAAACGTCATACAATATGGTCCCCAAAGATATTGCATGGGGTTGCAGTATCCATTGCAGATGTGACCAGGGCTCATTATACAGGAATCAGTTCCTTAAAAGGCAAGGGTGACTATTGATGCTTGTTACAATTAAACCATTAGTCTGTGATGTAAAAGGTGTGTTATGAGACTGGGAAGAATTCCATTTATAATGTAGCAATGTTACTCCTTAAGGGATATCAGTCTGCCAGTAATAATGACAAAGTGGGTTGATTAGTCCTGTATGTTCTGATTCGTCTTTCACAGAGCACCTTGCTCTAGGAGCCTCATTCTAGGGAAACACAAGGCATATTCTTTTTGTTGAAATTTACGTCGATACCTCCCCTAAAGAGTGTCTGATTCTGGAAACATTTTCTCCAGCAGAGTTGCAAAGGCAATAAATGAGATTTAAAGCAAAGGGAGAAAATTCAGTCCATATCCAAATCACTTAGTGCCAAAATTAGCCTGTCTCCCATGTTCGTTACTATGGTAGTGTTTATTTACTAGTGTGATTTTCTAGCACCTAGATTCTGCTCCCCATCAACAATCCATCTATTTAATTCCTTGTCCACAGATGCTATAGTGTTTAAAAAAACCTGATTCCCATACAAAGCAGTATAACAATTGGAGTGCTCGTTTCCATTGTAAAGAAGTAAAGCAAAATATGCTTCTCGCATAGTGGCTGGTATTTTCAGAAGAGCATACAGGAGTTGACCACCCAAAGACCATTGATGGTTTTAGTTTCTTTTGAAAATGCCAGCTCATGTGTTTAGCAGCATTCTGCTTGTGAGTCTAGGGTTTTGTGCATGAAGATGAGATTTGCATGCTTTATCGATGGCTTCCTATAGTTGGTGGTTAGAACTCCAAAAGTTTGTGTCTTGTAATGCATTGTATGTGTATTATGCTTTCTATCCTTAGACCCCCAGGCACTTTACAAATAAGTCTTTTAGTCCTCTGCAGAAAACATAAATATGATCCCCATTTTACAGCTGGGGAGACTGAGGCACACAGAGGTTAAGTCACATGTCCCTGAACAAGCAGGCAACAACTGGCAGGGCCAAGGATAGAACCCAGCTCTCAGTTGTTTCACTTATCAATAAATCAATCTCTCCTCCCCATCTGTGTAGAGAACACTACCAGACTTGACACATTAGAATGAATGATTTTGACAACCATATCCATATGTAGTAGATTGGCGAACCGGAGCAGACAGATAGTGTTTAATCCCAGATGGCAAACTAGCAGGGATATAAACACTGATTTTTATTTGCTTGAGACTTGACTTAGCTGATGCAGAAAGTTGTAACTCTGTTCGTTTCCCTTCTTTAAAAACCCAAGCTGACTTACTGAGCGTCTTGTCTCTGAATGCTTAGCAAGGAAAAAAACCCTGTCTTCACATAGCATCCGTGAATTCCCACAAGGATACAGTTCTCCAAGGAGCTGTCTTTACACAATCAGCATAGCTAGCTAGCTGGAGAAATTAGGGCCTCATGAATCAACATTAATTTATATCTTCTCAGTGTAAGTTGTAGCTGTCACTAGAGATCAAATGACATCTGATGCTTTGTAAATTTAAGGTGGGAATGCACTAGCTATAGGGTACATAACTAAGGAAATGGAGCATTCCCTTGAGTACTGCAAATCAGGTGAATGTTGGCTTCACTGAACTGGATGGAAAATGCAGAGAGATGTTCAATAATTGATGGCTAAAGATCAGTCCAAGGAACATTTTTGACAGCATACAGTTGTTTTATGAGTGAGGTGTCTGAGATTTTTAATAGAGCTGCCATGAAAGGCAAATACAAATCAGAGATATTACCCTGCAAAGAATGAACATGAATGTTAATTTCTGGGCATTGTTATCTAGTAACTAAAGAGATCAACATTATTAAGTAAATTTCAACAAAGTGAATATAATGTTAATGTTCTAACAAAGCAGAAAGTTGTTAATTTCTCTTATTTGGCAGTGAACCAAATTCTGATCTTATGCTAGTATAAATCTAGGATACCTCAACTGATTGTAGTGGATTTACTGCAGATTTGTAGCGTAACTTAGATCAGAATCTTGATCCAAGTTTCTTAAGCTAATATTATTGTTTTTCTCAATTGTTTCATATAATATATTAGATTTTCTATTGGAGGAGCATATATGCTGCAATGCAGAGGACCACTGGAACTCATCCTTATGAAAAAGTCCTGTGGAATAGAATTTAATAGGAATGAAACCAATAGATTTCCACAGAAACTAAATGGACTCTGTAGGAATTGCTCGAAAAAATCTATAGAGTTTAATAGAGAACAAGATCCTTTCTATAGGATTTCTAAACCTTATGTATAGAATTATGAACTACTTACAGAATTGTATAGGGTGAGTCTTTCCATAGGAAGGCTATAATTTTGTATTAAATGTGTAGGATCTTTTCATAGGATAGATAAAACTGGAATGCAGCAGCTCCCTAGTCTTTTGAGGTTAAGATTGAGTCTTTATGTTGTAGCATTAATTATTGCTAAAGAAGAAAGTTGAATGGCAGTTTTGTTGTGTGCATGGAAAATGCCTGTTGGAAGAGTCATATAGAGGATAATAGAAAAAAGCAGCTCCTTTATTTTAGACGACCTTTATATTAACTTTGCTTTGTCTGTCTATCTGTTCGTCTGCATATATGTAATCCCTGTGCTTTCCCATCTTTCTCCAGCAGATGGCGTAATGATTATAGGTTTTAATGACAACCTGTACACAGCACAAACCTTGCTTAGCATCTGACCCTGTGGAACAGGGGATACTCAAGAGCCTGGGATCCCAGCTGGCGTTGAAAAGCTGCTGTTCGTAGATTTTGATTTGATCTACTTTTAGTCTTGATTGGAAAATAATATAAAAACCCAGGTTTTCAGGTTTTTTAGAACAGACAACCTTAAAACCAATGCACTAAAAGGGACAAAACGAGTACAGAAGTAATTCAGATTAGTCAGACTTCTTGTACGAGGCATTTTAAGCACCGTGAATGCAGTTGTTTGCATAAGGTCAGCTGGCCAGTGCAGTATGTACAGTGGCCACCCAACCTTTGCAAACAAATGCATTCACAGTGCTTAAAATGCCTCATACAAGAAGTCTGACCAGTCGAATTACTTCTGTACTCGTTTTGTGCCATTTAGTCCGTTGGTTTGAAGGTCATCTGTTCTAAAAACCTTGGGGGTTTTATATTATTTTTTTTTTCTTTATGAACTGTTCTGTAGAACTGAATAGAAAATGATACCCCTGCAAAACATCCTTCTCTGTCCTTGAGACATGCAGTCTTGCCTGGCCTCATGGCCAGAATGCTGCTGCAAAGGTCCATTGCTTTGACCACGTCATCCCTCTCTTTGAATCCCACTGTGGGGTTCCCCCTTCTGTACCACAGGAAACACAAGTCCTTCACTGTCCTCTTGTTAAATTTTCAACCCTAACCCTTCATGCTTTCTCCCATGCTGCCGTCACACCTAGAGGTGCTCCCTGTAAACTCCTGCAAAGCAACCTCGTTATCTATCTTCAGATCCCTTCTCAGAACTCTCCTTTGCTATGACGCCTACAAAAAACCCTTGGGGACAGTAAGCCTGGTGGTAGGCCGAGGCTCGAGACTGTCACACTGACCAATATTATCTCATTGTTTCCTTGTGCCCCCTACTGTGTCCCTATCCACCTGTCGTCTCTCATCTTATACTTAGTTTGTAAGTCTCTTGGGACAGGGATCATCTTTAAGTTCTCTCCTAGTACAGCACCTAGCGCAATGGGAAACTAGTCTATAACTTGGACTCCCTGGAGTTATGGCAAGACAGATATGTAATAATAATCAAACCCCTGCTACAGTATTCTACAGCAGGGGTGTCAAACTCGTTTGTTATGGGGGGGTCAGATTTGACTGAAATGTACTTCAAGTGGGCCATATAAATTAAAACACTACGGCACTCTCGCAGCATCGCAGCGGGCTGTATATGTGAAACTGCACGCCATGATACTCTCCCCCCCCCATTAGGGAAAGAGCGTGGTCTCGCAGTCTTGCATACCCAGCGCTCCATGATGTTGCGAGACCCAACACTCTCATGGCATCGTGGAGCACTGTGTGTGTGAGACCACTCTCTGTGTGGGTGTGTGTATTAGGGAGAGAGTGTGGGCCTGCTGAGTGCAGTGACTGGTCAAATAGAAGTGGTTCATGTGTCATATTTAGACTGTGGGCCGCATGTTTGACACCAATGTAATCAACAGGGTGGTTAAAAAATACCTGCACTAGGTGGTTTCATTTTCAATTGAATTCTATAGGCATTTTGGAGGGATTTCTCTAGAACCCTATTTCATCTCTGTTCTTCCTGAAGTGTGGTTTTTCTGTTGCTGACTGACTTTTTTTCCCCCCCCCCAAACTGCTCTACAAAGTAATAAATCTGTTAGTCTTTAAAAGCGCCACAGGACTCTGTTGCTTAGTGAAAGGAAGAGTTGCCTTCCATAGTGTATTTTAAAGCAAAGTTAATTTCTGTGCAGCCTCAACCACCCCTCCCCTCCTTCCACTCGCCACCTATTATCACCATACCGTGTTCAGAGGCTGGTTCATAGCAAATATTATCTCCTCTTGAAAATATCAAGCCAAAGAGTGACAAGAAATCTTCTTCACCCAGCTACCTGGCAAAGGAGGTGAGTTCCCGGCTGCTCTCTGCTAACCAGTTGCTGAGTGCCAGGCACCCTAAGACAGACAAAGACCAGTACCTGCTAACAGTGGAAAGGCTGTGAGGGGAGGGGCAGAGTGAAGGCAGTGGCATTAGCTGATCTTACAGTACAAGGCAGTACAGATATTTGTACGGGTGGACAAGCCAGTACAGTATAGTATAGTACAGATGCTCAGTACAAGCCAAGTAGCATCTTGGGGGTTGGGGGGAAAGGGGCTATATGACCCCAAGCGCCCTCTTCCCCATGTGTCGCCCTGTCCTAAGACATGGGACGGTTGGAAGGGCATAGATGGGAAATGCATGCTTCAGTCCATTAAAGCGTATTGTGGCATTCTTGCTTCCTTTGAAGGTAATGGACCTTTATGCAGGTGGAGGATTGGATCTTTGGTAGTGCCCTGCCTTTACAGTGCTTCTATTGAGCAGAAGCGTGCTGGAATAACACAGCTCAGGAGATAATCCCAGTGTCTAACATTTTTGAGCTTATCCCCAGAACAAGGACAGCACAGGGGGTGATAGTGCACAGTACCCATGTAGTTATCATAGTAGACCTCATCCCATTTCTGAAGGGATCCCCCCAAAGTGTCCATCAACTTTTTTCAGCCTGTGTCCTCTTTGCTTCAATAGTCAACTGCAGGGAACTCAGTAGCATCAGCTCTGGAAGTGTGGAGGCTTTTTGAAGTAGACAGCCATCCACAGGGACCTGGATTAACACTGTCCTCTCCTTGGTTGCCAAGAAGCTGTGTGATCCATCCACATTCAATTCTAAAGCAGTCGGTTTCTCATGAACATAATTGAACAGCACAATGCTGCTAATGAGGCTTTCACTGAATATGTGATTCGGTATTTGCCTGCTCTAATTAATGTGATATTCCAAACATGCTCTTAAAGCTCCAGAAAACTCATAATCAGTGAACTTCCATTCTTTCAGAAGCCCAAATGAAAACAAAAATCGTATTTCCTATATTGATTTTTCTTGTAGACATTTCAAGCAAAACATGGGGCCAAAGAGCTCTCAAAACTAATTATAACAAAAAAAATCGTGTACTTTAAATTTCCTTCCAGTATCACGTTTTGTGTCTAAACAAGCTGATTCTGCTTTAGTATAATGCTCACACTTTTTTTTTTTTTGGGATGTCCCCAGGATGTATTCAGCCAACGTGCATGCATTTACAACGTTGCAATATAAATCCTCTGAAGACAAATTTCTGCTGCAGACCTTGTGGGAATAGACTGAGTAAATAGATATTTCTTTTATTTTTGTAAGGCAAAGCAAAAAATGCAGTGGGTGAGGAAATAATCTCTTCAGCAGGTTTTGCTGGGTTCGCCAGGAGGAGGAGGTGTGCAGCAACCAGCTCTGATTCCATATTTTTCAGCAAACAGTGTCAGGGCGAATGATGGGAATGTGGTATCATCTGAGCACAAACGCTTCCTTTCATGTGCAGCTGAAAATAGGGGTGCTAACTGGCACTCCCAAAGGAAGATCTGTGTGATTATACTTTCTGTCTCTTCTGCCAGCTTGTTCAATTACTTCTTAAAGGTGTGGTTCTGCAAATGCTGTTTGAAAAAAGAAGATGGCTCTGTGCCTCTTTGGCCTGGGGCTTCCAGGGACTGGGTTGGATTGCAATGTGTTAGATAAAACCTTTACTAGATAGGTCTTGTGATGCTATACTAGCTAATATGGAAACTACTTGGAGCTTCAAGGAACGTGAGGAGAAAAGACCTAGAATGCTCTTCTAAAGGCAGAAATCTTGGTTGCAATCTGCAGGGTTTCATTTCGCAGTTGTATCGACTGGCTCCTCGCTGTGTAATTTAAAATATCCCATTGCCTCTAAAATGGCCCTGAGCATTTCTCCAGCTAGAGGGGTCAGGATTGCTGCCTGCCTACTTATTGGATATGCAGTGCAAAGGAGTGGGATTCTGTCTGGCTGCAGATAGACGCTCCTTTGCTTCACTGCCATGGGGAGTTTTCTTTAGCCTTCATCTAATTTTCCCAAGACCTGTCAAAAATTTGACATGGTATTATTCCTCCTGAAATGTGGCAGTGCGGTTATTATTGCTTTAGTTGTATTGTGGTAGTTCCCAGAGGCCTTAGCCAACAACTAGAGCCCGATTTGTGATAGCCGTTGTACACATGTATATAATGAGGCCGCGATCACTGACTCAACATACTAAGCTGCTCTAAGACCACAGGGGGTTTCCCCAAGTGAACATTTTGGGTTGAAATCCTGAGAGGTGACTTCAGTGGAAGCTGTAGGAACTCGTTATCATTTCAGGACTTGGTTCTTGGTCAGTACTCATTGCTTCTGGGAATATAAACTTGAATTACTTCATGTTCTCCATGGATTCAGTGGGTGCATCTACACTTGAAAATTAAGTTGACTTAAGCTTGCTTAAGTTGACTTAATTTACCCTGCGTCTACACTACAGTTTCCTTAAATCAACTTAAGCAGCTTGCTTAAGTCGATTTAAGGAAAATAAAGTCGACTTAATGAAAATTAAGTTGACTTTATAAAACCTCGAAATAAGTCGACCTAAGGCTTAAGTCAACTCCCTAGAGTCGACTTAAGCCAGTGTAGACGTGGGGTAGCCCTAAGTCGACTTAAGGCTACCCCAGGACTACTCCAATGCCCTCCCTGCTGTGGGGGGGGGGGCACAGCAGGAGCCTGGCATGCCCCCCCCCACAGGGCAGGGCAGAGCCCTGCCCACCTTGCCCCATGCCCTGCCAGGGTCCCTGACTCCCTTTGCCCCATTGTACCTATGTCCAGTGTGGACACTCTAGGTCGACTTTGTAAGTTCCCCCCAAAGTCGACTTTAATTTTAAGTGCAGACTCACTAAGTCGACTTAGCTAAAGTCGACTTAAAATTACAAGTGTAGACATAGCCATAGAGTCTAAGATCAAAAGGGACCTCTGTGATCATTTACTCAGACCTCCTGTAGAATGCAGGCCACAGAACTTCCCTAAAACAATTCCTGTAGTTGTACATCAGCTGGTGGGAATAACTGCATTGGATTCAAATATTGTTTTTAATATGTGTTTCCAACTAACCAAAAACCAGTAAGCTATGGAAACAAACAAACAAAAAGACTAAAAGAAATGAGGCATTTAAATGTTGCAGCAGTGGGAGCAGTAGACATGAAATAAAATTTTAACCTTAGAATTTAAAAGCTATAATCAATTCACACAGGTGTCCAACATCCTTGCAATAATGAGCAAACAAGATGCAGGTCTTGAAGGGCAAATTTGTTTCTGATCTGCTGGGTTGATGACTATTGATTTATTTATTCCATTCTATGTTAATTTTCTATGGACAATAACATGCCATATGGCTGGCTAATAGGTTGTTCCTTTTGTAATGTTTGTCTTTTAGTGTCATGGGATCAGGATCCATCTAAATTAAGATGCCTCACCACAGAGGGTGGTTTGCTTTCTCTTTTGAACAATATCTTTGTTTATTCTGCCTCTAGACACACAGACAGCAAACTGTCTGAAACCAGACATCTGTTAAATATTGTATGTGACAAACACTTGCAGAATCTAATTCCAGTGGGAGTCAATTTTAGTGGGCGAAGGCACAGACCTTACGAGGATTAGGAGTATTGATGTGTTTTATAACGTAATTAAAATGGGCCAAATTAATCATGGGAACTAAAATTATCTAGTGAATTTTTTACTCTTTGTGAGTCAGTCCCGTTCCAATCAGGTTTCTGCAAATGGATTTGTTGTTCATCACTACTGGATGAAGAGTGTGGACCAATAGTTTGTCAGCACATGGATACTGTCTACTTACAATATTTGCTCTCTGTGGCATGTAATTGATTTCATGGTTTTGGTTTTGCTCCCTGATTGGAGGAATGACTGTTTAAGTAGGAAAATGGTGGCTATTGAATAATAAATAGCAAATGCTCTCATCTGCTCACGAATATCCTTGTTCTCTTAAGAATACAGCCGTTGATCAAAATACAACTGTAAAATATTTACACAGGCATGAAATTGTCCCTTCTAGGTGTAGGTGGAATAGGTGTAAAACAGGCATCATAAATCATCATACAATTTCAAGTGGAGACTCTGTAGAACTACTACAACATCACCTGAATATAAAGCAACTGTATTGTCTAGACCATTGTTCTTATACATATGCTTAACAGTGAATGGTGCCATCTTTTAGGGCACCTCTCATGGTACCACCTTCTAAGGCCTGAGATGCGTTCTTTAATCAAGTGGCCATAGAAGAGAGTAGTTTTTAAAATCCATGGAGTGTCTCATTCTAGTAACAAATTGTACTGGGGTGAATGATTTACTTGTTAATTCTTCAGTAGCTTCTCTCCTACCCCCAACCCAAGACTTCAGTGAAGGGAATTTAACTTTCCCTTTTCAATTTGAACTTGGCATGTGTTTTTAGTGCTGTTTATTAAAGAGAGCCAAGTTTGCCCCTAGCAATTTGGCCAGATATACAGAGAGCCTTTTGACCTGCTCTTATTGCTTCCTTCTATCATAACGTCTGAACAGAATTGACTAAACCCCTGTTGCATTGGCAAGTGGGAAAACTGATTAACCTCCTGTGGAACTGTCATCCCAATTCAGAATCCTCAGGCCGTCTGTACTGCATTGGCACAAATTTGCTGCAATGTGCCAGGATGTGATGATCTGATATGTGGATTATACTCCTTGGTGTCAGTCAGCACTTCTCAGTACTTCTGTAAAACGCCACTTGTAGAGGCCTGAAACACTCAGTTATGCTTGTTGTGTAAGAGTTCCAATCCCCTGGTTCGATACTGAAGTCATCCTGAGCAGGCTGTCAACTCAGGTGTCAGACTCGCTCATTCCCAAGAGCACCCTTGACTAACTCCTTGCCCAGATGAAATTCTCAGTGAAGCCAGTGGAATTTTGGCCTGACCAAGAACCTCAGAATTTGGTCCATAGATCTTGACAATGGTTTAAACTGAGAAGGGAATCATAGAATTAGGAGGGACTGCAAAGGTCTAGTCCAGTATTTCTCAACTGGTGTTCTAAGGAACACTGGTGCTCTGTGGACATAGCAAAGGTGTCCCGCGAATGACCCCAACCCCTCCCCATGATGGAGGGATTGAGTGGGAAAGGAGGAAGGAGCAACAAGGCAACCTGACACATGTGGAGATTTAAAATGCACAAGCCGCAGCAAACCTTCCAGGTGCAGATCAGCACCTGCCACCTCCTTGCCCCTTTGCTGCGGCCGGGGCATTTTACATTTCCTGCTGCCATTACCACTGGCATCGAAATCATGTGGACATAACTTTTACGGTAAGACTTTCATTGGCGAACCTTACTCCAAGAATAGAAGAGTTTTGTTTGAACATTCAGGTCCAAAATTCCCATTAAAACTTGAGTAATATCATTTTCAGTTTTAAGTTGCATGCATAATCATTATGTGTCTACTTAGAAAGTTTTCATCAGGTGTTCTGCATAAAGTAATTAATGCCACTAGGTGTTCCCCAGTCCACTAAACACTCTTGAGAAACACTGATCTGGTCTAACCCACTCCTAAAATGCAGGATTTGTTGTGGCTAAATCATCCAAGACAGGTGGCCATCCAGCCCTCTTTTGAAAACCACCAGTGAAGGAACTTCCATAACCTCCATAGACAGTCTACTTCATTGTCCCACTGATTTTTACAGTTAGGAGATTTTTCTTGAGATTTAATCTAAATCTGCTATGCTGCCATTTGAACCCATTGCCTCTTGTCTTGGCCTGTCTGGCAAAACAGAACAATTTTTTCTCTAGCTCTTTTATGGCAGTCTTTCAGGTATTTGAAGACCACTATCAATTCTGTCCTTAATCTCCTCTTTTCCAAACTAAACAGACTCAGTTCTTTCAGCCTTTGCTCATGTGGCTTGCATTCTGTCCCTTGGATCATCTTTGTCACTCATCTTCGGATCCTTTCCAGTTTCTCTACAATCTTTCTATATACATTGGTGACCAAAATTGGACACAGAACTCCAGCTGATGCCCAACCAGTGCCGAGTGAGTGCTACTGTCACCTCCGTGACTTGCATACTATGCCTCTGATAATGCAACCTAAACTTGGCTTGTGGTTTTCTTTAACAGCATTCCATTGTTCTGGGGAGTGCTGACTGGGGACCAAAATAGATAAGTAGGAAGGATAATCTGTGGCGGAAGCCCTCAGGAATTCGGTTTTCCTAGCTCTGCCACTCTCTTTCTGTGTGGTCACAGGCAAGTCTCTGTGCCTCACTGTAAAATTAGGTAATAATTCTTACCTTCTCTGACAGGGGTGTTGGGGAGGATTAATGATTGTGAGACACTGGAAAACTATGGTGGTGGGGGCCATATACATACCTGGTCAGAGCGTCAGATTAGAAAATACCAAGAGCAGTGGCAAATGGCTGAAGTCCTACTTGCTGGTGGGCACTAAGAAATAAAATAATAGGGGGAGGGACGTCATTGGCTTGATTTTCCACAATTCACAGCTGTACCATTAGTCCCTGATCTTGCAATAGGATCCACTAGTGCAGACCCCCTGGGACCATGCAGAACTCCAGTGAAATTGGATGTGGGGAATCCACACTATGAGATGCAGTTACAGGGTTGGGGTTATGGGGAATTTTACTAGCTTTTTCCTTGCTCCAGTAGCATCCTTAGAATTACCCCTTTGATCAGGAAGGTGGTGGAGATAATGAAACAATCTTATCATATTTAACTTTGCTATTTAATGAAACAAGACAGGTTTCCTTCTTTCTTCTTTTCAAAAGATGGCCATCACTATCTGTTCCTGTCATCTAATTAGTCACCAGCCTCACATTCTGTGCTTAGCATGCAATGCTCTGCTTTCTCTTTGGATAAAGAGCTGTCTTTAAGTTGATCCCTTTCCGGTTGTTCTTTCCCTCAGTTTTCTGTTCTTAATACCAGCAAGTTGCTGAGAAGTGTTAAGCTGTGGGGCAAAGATGAGAGGGAAATGTGTTTTGGATATAGAAAGCATGCAGAAATTAACACTGATTAAAGTGTATTTGACATGATACTAGCCAAACCTGTAGAGGCATGCCCTTTCCTCACTTCCTCAGTTATCAGAGAGATTCACAGGAGAATTTATAAGATTCCAGCCGGCAGTACAGCTGGCGATGAATGCATTATTGACAAGACTTGCATAGACAAGTTACAATGGTTTAACTTAACTTTGTTTTTATTCCACTATAAACTGGTGCATCGTCTTGTTTTGCTTTGTGTGACTTAAACCCATTCAGCCTGTTTGGCAGGAGACTTGAATTCTAGTCCTGTTAATGCCTTAGACTTTGTATGTGACCATGGACCAAAAGTTTTAAAAATGGCTCCTGATTTTGGGTGCCTCTGTATTTGAACTACGAGCTTGTACCACATAGAGCCTGCTTTTCAGAGATGTCCTCAGCTGACGGGGGCTCAGCTGCTCTGAAAATCAGGCCAAACCTCAAGTTGCACAGCTCAAACTACTAGCCACACATTACAGTGTGTAGACTTTAATCCCTCCCTGCCTCGGTGTCCGTCTCTGCAGAATGGGGATGGGAATACAAGTCACACACCAAGTCCAGCTTGCAATGACAATGTCATTCTCTGCAGAATGAGGAGAAATATGCTTCTAGGATTCAGTGTCTGTCTCAAAGGTGATTTAATCCTTCATATCTTGTAATCTTGGCGGAATTGTGCTTACAAAGATAAAATGCAAAACAAAGAACAAAAACTCTCGCAACCACCCAAACGCCTAACTCTGCTGCACCTTTCCCTCCAGGTCAACAGTAGAACAGTTAGAGCGAGTACAAGCTTCCACATGACTTTGGGCCTGTGTCTGTGGGTATATCTAGAGGGTGATCATGGGGTGTAATCTAGCTAGCTCAGGTACTGGAACAGTGAAGCTGCTGTACAAACCTGCCCTGAACCTTGCCCTGAACCCCCTGGAGGAGTTAGTCTGCTCTGAATCCCAAGCTTCACTGCTAGCTATATTAAAGCTAACTCAGGTCTGTCAGCACAAGCTGCAATCGCACGCCGTGGTTGCAGAATAGACATTCCCTGAGTCATGTGATCTTCACTGAGACATGAAGTAACTGGGTGCACCTGCTACCTCGATCTTCAATCTTTTCTGAGCAGTGGGGACCTCACATCATATTGAGCTCTGCAAGAAGATTTTGTGCACGTGGCACGCAAGTGGACCAGCCTCAAGGAGAATCACCATGAATTCCTGCCCATTCAAACTCTGGCTTAGCCTCATGTGCTCATTTAATACAGGCCAAATTCCTCCCCACCTCTTTCTGGCAGGTTTATTAAGACACATGCTTAGAAAAATCAATATGTACTTTGTGCGTTTTCTTTGTGCCATGCTCTATTCCTGCCACGCGGAGCACGCCTGGAGAGTTAAACGGGCAGCATGGAGGTTTCCAAGATGGGTCTCTCTGAAGTTTCCTGTAAGAGGAAGGCAGGTGAAATAGCTGCCAACAGCCTCCTGATCTTCAGGGGGTTAGGTGTTAATGTAAGCATGTAGGCCCTTGGCCACTGAACTGCAAGGAACAGGGCTACACTGTCCCAGGCCTGGTTTAACCTAGCAAGGGGACATAGGCACCCATTAACTCCCCTACTCAGACGTTGTCTTCAGCTGCAGGGTGGAGAGCTGAAGCCACTTGCTCACTGGTCCCTTGAGCGAAGACAGGGAGAGGAGCTAGCTGAATACAAAGAGGATAGGTTAAAGGTGGGGAGGGGGGAGAATTGGAGGGGCAGATTTACAAAAATATTTAGGTGGCTAATGATGTAGCTCAGCACCAAGTGAGACTTTCAAAAGCACCGATGTTGGTTCAGCTCTCAGCTGTTGACTTAAACACCTTTGAAATTCTGATCCAAAGTAACTTGTGCCTTCCCAGGCAAAGTGGGGAGCCAAGGAGACGTATTGGCTGAATCATAGTTTGTTCCCTCGGCTGCTCCTTAGGGTGATGCAGCTATGTGATGCCTCTTACTCAGAGCTGAAAGGTACAAAGGCACAATCTAACCCCTAGCGACTCATGGCCTGATTCTCAACGGTGTGGAGCAGCTGCAGTTCCATGCCAACTAGAATGCTCCACAGTTCCAATCATCAGGCTTCTAGTAAAGAAAAAACAGGCACCATCTCCTCTCAGACTTCAGAGTTTTGTCTGAAACTTTGGTGGCGATAATAACAAGATGCACCGACCTTTTCATCCCCTCCTGTGCCGCTTCTTTAAGGAGGGGAATGGGTGGCATAATGACTCTATGTCCACTAAAAGGTTTGAAGTCTATGAAAGGGCAAGGAGATGTGGTTTTCACTGAGATGCCATCATGTCTGGTGAAGGGAGACTGCATGGTTTGTTCCTCCCTCTGACTTTGGTTGCCTCACTCCCTCCAAAAGCAAAGAGTTTTCTTAATGTGCGTTTATTTTCAGACCCATCTTTGAAAGTCTTCCTTCCTCACGTATTCAACTTGATCAAAGATAATGCCAGGATTTTCTAGCTGTCCCAAAGGGCAGCAACAGAATCTTGGGACAGCAGTTGTTGCAGGTGAGTTGTAAAGCTGTGTGTGCCTGATCTTTGAGAAGGTGAACAAGAGATCTGATTGGAGAGCTCCAAATCGTGAGCACAGTGGCAGAGATAATTGTAATTGAAGGACTGTTTTTAACTGAACTTGGAAGATTAAGTAAAGAGGGCAAAGGCTTAACTAGAAATTAAATGTGGGACTATATGGCTGAGAGCCTTGGTAATGGGATATGAAGCCTTCCAGCAGTAGGTCAACAGTTCAAATCTGGCTTGGGATGTTGATCACTGGAAGTCATTACAGTCTGAAAGTTGTTTGGGGCTCTCTCTGCTCTTTGAAAAAATTCTGTACTGTATCTGATGTGGGTGTGTGGGAGGGGTGTTGTAAAATTCACAAATACAATGGACCCCTTTTCTTTTTCTCCACCTCACATCTGTCTGTGGTAGGACATTAGGAAAAACTACTGGTGATTAAAAGGCCATCAGGAGTACACTGCAATACTGAACTTTCTCTCTCATAGGCTATGTCTACACTTGTAAATTTAGGTCGACTTAGCTAAAGTCGACTTAACTAAGTCGACTTAGCATGTCTGCACATAAATTTTAAGTCGACTTAGGGGGGAACTCACAAAGTTGACCTAGAACGTCCACACTGGACGCCTAGGTCGACTTCTAGGGACTAGGGTGGACCTTGGGCAGGTCCACAGTGGCTGGGGGACACCCCTTGCCCAGTGCCAGAGGGCTCAGCCTTTGCCCCATTGTACCTGGCTACAATGGGGCAAAGGGGGACAGGGACCCTGGCAGGGCATGGGGGCAGGGTGGGCAGGGCTCTGCCATGCCCTGTGGGGGGGCATGCCAGGCTCCCCCGTGCCCCCCCCCCCCAGCAGGGAGAGCAGTGGGGGAATCCTGGAGAGCCCTAAGTCGACTCTAAGTCGACTCAGGGCTACTCCAGGTCTACACTGGCTTAAGTCAACTTTAGAGAGTCGACTTAAGCCTAAAGTCGAATTAAAAGGAGGTTTAATAAAGTTGACTTAATTTTCATTGTCGTCTTTATTTTCCTTAAGTCGACTTAAGCACCTTGCTTAAGTCAGCTTAAGGAAAGTGTAGTGTAGACGCAGAGTAAATTAAGTCGACTTAAGCTTGCTTAAGTCGACTTAATTTACAAGTGTAGACGCACTTATAGAGATGACTTTGTTGGACAAGGACTGAGGTGCAGTATTTTAGAGGATTTGGTGTTGAAGCTCCTACAGTGCCTGTTCTATGAACAGAGAACCTAAGTCAGCAGGGTGGTCACCTTTCATGAACATGGCTGTCATTTAACATAATTGGAAAATGGAATGGGGATGGAAACTCTCAACAGAAGGAGCGAGAGGAACTCTAATGTTCCCATGTACTCAGTAAAGTGACAGTGGTAAAATGTCTCCTTTTTTACTCAGCAGAATTGTTCCTGTGTGCATTCAGAGTTGCATCTCCACATGTTAGGCGCATAAATGAATGTTCTGCTTCTGTTAGCCTCAAAGGGCCGGCCCACCTAAGAGCACTTGAGCTGGGTTCTAATCCATCCTGTGCATCGTCTGCAGAAATAGTCACTGAAGTACCAGAGATGAGTGGGGGAGGTAATATTTTTATTTTTAACGTCTCTTGGAGAGGGAGGCAAATTTTCAAGCTTACGCGGCACAACCGCTGCTTCCGTGTCTGATGGTATATCTGTCGTGCAATCATGAGGTGTAATCTAGCTAGCTCAGGTACTGGAGCAATGAGGCTGCTGTACAAACCTGCCCAGAACCCTGAGTAATTACTAGCAGAGTTAGCCTGCTCTAGTACCCAAGATCGCTGAGGAAGAGCTGTGTGTAAACTCAAAAACTTGTCTCTCTCACCCACCTTTTTTGTCTAATATCCTGGACTATTTCTACA
Source organism: Pelusios castaneus (assembly GCA_007922175.1). Taxonomy (NCBI): domain Eukaryota; kingdom Metazoa; phylum Chordata; order Testudines; family Pelomedusidae; genus Pelusios; species Pelusios castaneus. Next base: position 4,126,203 of record ML685891.1, read on the forward strand.
CTTACTAAAATTAGTTCGAATTAGTTAATTTGAACTAATTAATTCAAACTAATTTTAGTTAGTTTGAATTAACTTAATTCGAACTAGAAAAATTTAGTGTGAACTAAGCAAGTGCCATTCATGGCACTAGCTTAGTTCAAATTAGCGATTTGCATTGAATTCAATGGGCCGGTGAGTTCAAACTAAGCAATTAGTTCGAATTAACATGGCCACATTGGTTAATTTGAACTAACTAGTTCGAATTAACCCTTACTTCAAATATCCTATTCGAATTTATTAGTTCAAATTAAGGAAGCCCTTAATTCGAACTAATTAAAGCCTAGTGTAACCATGGCTTTAGTTAGTTCGAATTAAGCTTTCGTAATTCGAACTAACTTGCCAGTGTAGACATAGCCCTGGAAACCAGCATGTCTAGAACAACATTGCATACGCTTCCATTCAAGGCAGTTGGAGCTGTACGAATACATTGAAAGCAATGGGGTTATCAAAATGCTTTTGTGGGCCTCATTTGACTTGGAAAACCTTTTTTGCCAGTGATGACGAGATAAAGGAAGAAACCCAGCTTGACTGTCAGGTCTCTGTTAAATTTGCAGGGCTGGAGTTTAGGAACCTACTGCCCCTTTACTCTGCTTTTTACTTGTAAACTGAGTAATTTGCTATGTAAATCACAGGGAAAATACACACAGAGCCCACCAATGATGCCTCTTTTCAGAGCTTGGCTGCATTTTAAAGGAGTCTATATAGTTAATGTTAATGATAAGAAAATAAAATAAGCCGTTGGATGAAAATGGCTCATGATTTAATACCCCATCACCACTTCAGGGAAGCAGAGTGGAGCTAACAAGATTCAGAGTCTGGAGAGGAAGAAAGAGAAAACTGAAGGAAATTCCTAGAGACGGTTGTTATTTTCCAAGATTAATGTTGAGCACATGCTGTCATTTTTCGCCATTGGGGGCTAACGCAACGAGGAACGCATTGCTGTTATCTAACTGCATGAATAAAAGATGTCTCCAGACACAGTAGACAGCTAGAATGCTAGCTGCAGATCTATGATTTAAATATCATAACTCATGCATCTGGCAGGCTTTTCTTTGATCTTGTTAGTATTATGGGACACCAGACTAGCATCTCTAGCAGCCAGTTCTTGTCTGGCTGGCTGTCAATCATAGCACCCACTGTTATAATAGTTAAGTAACCTTATGTTGTGTTTCTTTACTCTTCTACTAAAGAATCTTGAGGGTTGAATTTGGGGTACAAAAGGACTGCATTTCAAAGAGGAAATGGGTAAATTCATTTTAGGATCAGATTGCGAACCTCTCACTCACATTGGTGAGCTTTTATTCAGAGCAGTGTTGCTGAAATAAGTAGCTTAATTGGAATATTTTTCTGCACTTGAGATGTTACAAATCATTGTCAGGACGCATCACCCAATCTGAATGTTTAGGATGACTCTAGCAGCGAATGAAAATTCATGTTACGTGCCTGCCTGGCCTATCTCCACACTGTCGTCATGTCATCACGTTAGTGACGTCTCTGCTGTTCTTCACCGCAGCAGAATGCAGCGGCTGTGAATCCACGAAGATGTAGTCAGTATATTGAGATGCACTGGGGGGTGCAATATGCCGGATATGCTAGGACATATAGACAGCACTCAAAAAGTTGAAATGGTCCGGAAAGGGCATGGGAAATATCAAAGGGCAAAATATAGGAAGAGCCTGTTCCACGAAAGCTGCCACGCGGCCTATCTGTGAATCCTCTTTTCTTCCCTCCTTTTCACCCTCTCACCTGAACACATACCAGCCACTGCAGGAAATTGATTATTTGGTGAGAGCAGTTAAATGGGCCCCTAAGTGTATGTCTGCACAGTACATGAACCTTCTAGCCTGGAGTGACGATTCAGGGTAGGAGGCTCACCTCAGGGCTCTAAAAATAGCTGTGCAGACAGCGCTTTGAAGTTGGGGCTCTGGCAAGAGCTCAGACTCTGAGCCTAGCTGTTGACCCATGTTGGGGGGCTCGCTCCCACAGCTTTTGTAGATATGTCATAGGAAACGGAGGATGTGTGTGACTGAGCAGGATGTGTGTGACTGACTTGCAAGCAGGTGGATTGACTGTAAGTGTGTTGTACCACTGTGCCCTTGGGCGTGTGGGTATTCTGGAGTTATCAGTTTGGTGTTCAGATGTCCTCATTCATCTGCCTCCCAGGACATACTTTAAAGTCTCATCCCATATCAATTCATTTTCCTCTGTTCCCACCAGCTCAGTTATGTTTGTGAGAGAGGCAGATGATGCTGTAAGCAGTAGTTCTGACTTCCCTCTGTATCATTTGAAGTGATACACCTCTTTGAACTCCCCATGTTGCATTAATCTGCTTAGGCCCGCTTTTCTGCTCATGCAGTTTATTAAGGTTTCGTTACATGGGAGCCAGAAAGTCCTATAAGAGAGCTTTTCCACTGATGTGAGAAGCAGTTATCTCCAGTGTCATTGCCTGACAGCCCACTGTGAGCTTCCTGGAACAGCTTGCGCTCGTCTCCTTTAAGACTTAAATGTCAAATCCTGCTTGGCCTCCTTCATGCAACACAACTTTCCCTGCTGCAGAACAGTATCTTACTTCAGGATGCAGAGCTTTTTTGATTCATCTGGCCGTGGATAAAACAGACTCTCCAAAGTTTTGGCAACCTAACGAAAAATCAGAACATATTGTGCTTGTTATCACGGGTGCCATTTCTAAAGAATGTGTAAACTGCTGTCTGTTGGAGAGGAATTTTCTTCCCTTTAATAAGAGATGGATCCAAGCTGCAAAGTCCAAGTCTGGAGTCTAGACCCAAATATCTCTAAAGTGTTTTGAATCTGGACTTTTGGTTCAGGGCTTTAATACTTGAATAGGGAAAATTGCAAAAAGATATCATGCTAAGTTGAGGTTCTGATTCAAGCAAGCACTTCAACAGCCCATGCTGCCCCTTGGCCCTGATCCAGCCCCTGGGCCCAATCTGGTCCAAGTTTCCTGGTCGGGGACCAAAGCTGGATCCGAAGCCTGCCACCACCACCAGTGGCCCAAGCTCCTGCCGCCGCCTGGTAGCTCCGGGTTCCCAGCCAGGGCTGGATCAGGCTGACACCACCATGGCCGGACCGGGCTGGGGTACCGGATCGGGCTGAGTACCGTTGGGGTTGGGGCCGGATCGGGCTGAGTACTGTCACCTTTTAAAAAAATGTTATTTACAAAAAAAGCACTGTTTTTAACTGAATTGAGATCTTAATCCAGTGAGAAGCTGGACTTCTTTTGTTCCCATAACTCCTGGAATCTTTCTTTTCTTATACAGTTTCCAGGGAGATTGATGTACCTAGGTTTGTCTGAAACCAGATTTAGGCTCTCAGCAATTTCTGAAGCAGAAAAGACACAAGAAGGCTAGGAACACTAAGATGTCAAATCATTAATATTATTTAACATTTATATTGAATTAGAAGCCAGAGGTCCCATCAAATTGAGGACCCTATTGTGGTAGGGGCTGCACAAACACAAGACAAGGCTCCTTCCCCAAAGACCGTTTATATTCAGCCCCTGATGCAGAGGAATAATCATATGCCTATACCTCGAACTACTGATCGGCCAAATCTTGTTTCCATTGACTTCCCATTAGAATCAAGGTTTAGCTATAAAGTTTCTGGTTTCAGACTTGGGACCTAAGAAGGCAAATGACGACATACAAACGTTCATGGAGAGGGAGGCAGTGAAACATGCATTTAATTATCACTGGCAAAGATTTTATTTTTTTTAATATGCATTTTTGCCTGATCACTCCCATCATTTTGGACATCGACATATAAGATGGCTTACCTTTCAAACTGAAAGATTTAAACGTAAAGTAAACTAACTGAATTGTACCAAAACATCCATTAGATCAGGGGTCGGCAACCCCCACACATGTCCCGAAGTTGGCACTTGGGACGAGCTTGAGTGGCATGCGGCGCTATTCACGACCCCGCTGGTCCCACCCCTCCAGCGTGGCCCGGGGCCACAAGAGCCGCGTGCCGCAGCTCCAAGCCCCTGCTCGCCACTCTTCCCCGTTGGGGAGCGCAGTCATCGCCCCTGCTGGCCCCGCCCCCTGCTGGGCAGGGCTGCTGGATGGGTGGGTTGCCGGGTCGGCCCGCCCGGAGCCGCCACTGCTGACGGGAGCTGGCCCTGGGGCTGAGAGTGCGGTTGGGGAGGCTGGCATCAGGGCTGGCAAAGTTTGCCGACCCCTGCATTATATTATGATAAATCCATGGTGCATTGCACCCGACGCCGCCAGAAAAAATTGATGTGTTGCAGAAAGTGGTCTGCATGATCATTTTAATTGAATAGGAACCATAGTGCCATTAAAGAGATTGGAAATAAACTGACAGTTGAATACACTGGCCTGGTGCCTCTTCCATAAAGAGATATGAATTAGGCTATTAGACTAGTCCAGTCAAGTGGTTGTGAATAAACAAACTCTTTGTGAGGCAAGACATGCTACAGCTAACAGAGGTGTAAAATAGCCAAAGAAAAAGTTATTTATGGAAATGTTTGTTAATTTGATTTGGAATAGCTCAGAAAGTCATTTCCCCCCATAATTTAGACCCTGACCCTCCAAACACAGACATTGGCATGTCTCTATTCTTTTTGGTGATCGCGTCAGATTCCACATATGAGTAGTTACACCTGTGCATAAGTTGCTGCTGGTGGTACCTCTGGCAAGGTGTTAAGCTGGAGTTGGTTGGAGTGCTGCCATTTAGAAGGCATGTAAAACTTGGGAGTTGGCAACTTGTGTTTATGGAGATGCCATGGACATGGCGAGAATAGGAGTAGTAGCCAAGGTGTTGTGGCTGAATGGGAGCTGAAGTATCATCTCCGTACTGCGATGGCCCTTTATCATGTCTTAGTTGGACATGTGGGAAATATCACATCCCCCTCTTTCTGGATCTCCATCCTGCCTTCTGTGTTGCCACCACCCAGCTGGAGAAATCAGCTGTGATCTTTCCTCAGGGACCGTGAGCACTACAGATTGGATGGCACAATTGAGTCCTATGATTTCCACAATTAATCTTCTGCTTTCAGCTGCCAAGCAAAACTGTTCCCTCCCTCTCTTGGATGTCAGTGCCATTTGATCACATTAAACCAGTGATGTGCAATTAAAGTGACAGTGGGTCAGGGATTGCACTGGGCATCAATCAGATTCAGTAAAGAAGTTGGCATGTCAGTCAATATGCATCCATGTACATTTTTGTTGACATTTAATTATATTTTTTCCCATCAGCTATTGTGGCAATTCTTTGACAGGATAGTGAACTACACTCTGAGCCAATCAGGCTTTTGTAAAACCTCTCCTCTCTTCCATAAGCTTCTCATAGCAGGACAGTTCTAAGGCAGCTCACTGTGAGGGTTCATTTGAATGTTTACTAGACTCAATGTGTTTTTTCTGAGCCTTTCTCAGACTGTTCCCTTCTCTGCCCTCTCCTCTCTTCTCCATATGCATTTTTAGGTTCTAATCAAAACCCACTGAAGTCAATAAGAGGCTTCCCAGGCTTTGGATCCAGCCTACTCCTTTGATGCAGCTATAGTATAATTATTGTGTATTACCTTCCAAGTTATTATGGTATGGCAGGTAGGCCTGTCTGTCTAAGTAACAGTCTACCTGTTTGTTGGTCTATCTGTCTACCTATCTACCTGTCTGTCTTTCTGGTCATCTACCTACCTACCCATCCAAGGGTGGTCTTAGTGAATCTGGGGTCTTGGGCAAAAGTCAGGGATGGGGCCCCATCCTTGGCTTCCCTCCACTCCCCTCCAGCCTTGTGGGGTCCCCACCTCCTCTCCTCAGTCCCTGGTGCTGCCTCTCCTGCTGCTAGTCCCCCTACTAGCCCCATGCCCCTCCTCCCGGCCCCCACCAACCCATGCCTGTTCTCCAGCCTCTCCGCCGGCCCCCACCTACCCTCGGGTCTCACTGCTGGCCCCCTGGCACATCTCCCTGGGCCTGCACCCACCTTCCAGTGCCTCTCCCCAGGCCTGCACTCACCCACCCCCACCGCCAGTCTCCCTGCTGGCCCTCCGCCCCTCCTCCCAACCTCCCCAGCCCATGCCTTGCCACCAGCCCCCGCGCTTCCACATGGGTCTCATTGCTGGCCCTCCACGCCTCTCCCCAGGCCCATTCCTCTCCTCCGGCCTTGCTGCCAGCCCCCCCACCTCCACAGGTACCACGCTTTTCCCTGGATTTCGCCACCAGCCCCCAGCACCTCTCCCTGGATCTCACCACTTCTCCTCCCCCCCCCCACCTCCCTCAAGCCATCCAGCTGCAATGGGGCCCACCCTAGTGTGAGGGCCTCCCCCCCCCCAGGATGGGGCCTGGGGCACTTGCCCAGCCTGCCCCATAGTGTAGGTAGCCTACATATTTACCTGTCTACATGTATGTGTCTCTGTCTTTGTCCACGCATCTAATTTAACACTGCATCATCTCCAGCACAACTGGACACTTACAGTTGCTGATGCCACTGTGATAGCATTTATCCCAGTGGTCACACCCTGCACATTATTGTAATTATCTTTGTACAAAGTAAGCCTTGTGAGGTATCATTGGAAAACTTATAATTTTCTTGTCATTATTGTCCTGGTAAAATATGTGTGTCAACCTTATATGTGAAATTATAAAATGATACTGTGTGGAGTTATTAATATATGTTGCAATTATTAATCTTGTGAGGTTGCCGTGAGGTTGATAAACAAATCTTGTCTCAAACAAAGGAGTATGTGGTCTGATTAATTTGTTGTTTAGTAGTGAGCACAGTCATCAAGCAGGAAGGGAAACAAAGGAAGCTCAAACAGGTGAGAAAAAGCAGCAGGGAACATTCTTCCCCGTAGATTTTTTTTTGTCTCCTGGTACCCAGCTGGAAATGCTTTTCAAGACAGAGACTGAAACTATAAAAAGGAAGGCACTCCTCTCTCTCCCTGTCCATCACACTGAGGTTATCTGAAGTGACAAAGGAAGCATTCAGTGAATTTTGAGAGGAGTCCTGCCCTATGAAATTAGGACTACTGAAAGCGTGTAATAAGAAAACTTTGCTTGAATTTAACATAGTTTAAGCTAAGCACCAGTTACATTTTATCTTTATTTTTCTTGTAACCAGTTCTGGGGTTTATGCCTCATTACTTGTACTCACTTAAAATCTCCCTCTTTGTAGTTTATAAACTTGTTTTATTGTTTTATCTAACCCACTGTATTTGGATTGTAGTATTTGGGAAACTCCATTTGGGGTGTGCATATTATTTCTAGTTAAGAAATAACAGACTTTATATAAACTTGTATTGTCCAGGAGAGGGCAGAACAGTCCAGGCCATATGTTTCTGGAGGGAAGTTCTAAGAATGGGGGTGTGCTGCGGTCCCCTGCCCTATAACCAAGGCCGGAAAGGGCCAAGGTGAGACGTGCTGGCTGCAGCACATACAGGGACATAGCTGGGAGTTCCTTGCATGTGGGAGGCTGTTTATGAGCAGCTGGAGTGCTGGAACAATTTTTACAGTAGGGGTGCTGAGAGCCATTGACCCAAACTGTAAACCCTATATATAATGGAAACCACTTCAAACCAGAGGGTGCAATAGCACCCCCTGCGCCATTATTACCTGCACCTATGGGAGGACAGGAGTGACACAGCTATGGATTCATCTGGACTGTGCCCTGGTGTGTGTCAGTGGTGCAGCAAACCAAAGTTTCTGCCCAGGTTGTTGTTTTAGATGATGTGAAAGCAGTTTTAAGTGAGTCTTCAGTGTGGTGGCTGGAAACAGTCAGAGAGGTTACCATTTGTTGTTTTCTGTTTATTTTGAGTGAGGGAAATAAAACAGTAGAGCCTACAAATGATCAACAGTGAAACAACTTCAAAGCTGGAGCTGGCTCAGCGGGAGAAAAAAGGAGACAGAGACCGTGAGCCCCGAAGGTAGCAAGCAAAGATGAGGATCAAGGAGCAGGCGGCTGCCCACCAGCAAGCCATAGAGCTAAAAAAACAAGAATCAGCAGCTGAGAAGCTAAAAGAAGGGAGAGAAATAGCTATCTGCAAGAGAGCCAAGGTGTGGTTGGCTGGCTGCTGGGAGTGACATGCATGCTGGAGGCTGTTTGCGAGCAATCTAGGCTGCAAAGCAGTGTAAAGTGTACCCTAAGTTAGAGTGTAGGTGTGACATAGCTACTCATGAGTCTGAATTGTGCCCTGGTATGTCACAACTTCCAATGAAAATTCGTTGGGATATAGACAAGTGAGATGTAGTCTGCAAAATCACACACTGTATTGTGGCACTGTTATTTACTACATTTTCCCCAGCCTACCTGTCTGCTCGACTGAATTCGCTCATTTCCTGCTGCTTTTCGCTGGGGAGAATGGAAGAGTGTCTAATTACCCCTTAAAAGTCTGGAGGATACTGCTGTTGACTGACAAATAAATCCATTTCCAAATATCAGAGCAATAGAAGCAGTTCTAGAAATCACACTGAAATTAAATTAGAAGCAAACAAACAAACTTGGCATTTTATTTCCCTTTTGTGTGCTTGCAAGTTTGGGTAATTGTATACATCTTAAAACAGATGGTGGATCCCTTGCTCTGGTACCTGAGACTGCTGTGTATTCTTGGTTGTTGGCTGGTTGGGGTTTTTTATGATCGTATCATTCTTTGAATCACACAAGTGACAGCGAGAAAGAACAATCATTCATTGTTGGCAGCATTGTTTGTGTGTTCCGCTGAGATGCCTTGAGATTTAATTGTTTCTAGCCAGTATGCTTCTGTCTCCAAGATACCGGGTGCCAGCTGTTGTTGGGAGCGTTTGCGCAGAGTAAATATGACACATAGTTTATGCTCTCTCATGTAATTCCCTTTGGGTAATGTATCTCATTCTAACCACATATGTTTTACCAAGGTTTATGCTCTTGTTGCTCTACTGGAATGCTTCAGTTGGGGGGGAGGAGAGTTTTTCATGGGTGCTGTCTTGTTTAAATTGTGGACTGATTGTTCATTATCTCCATGCAAAGGTATTGCCTAGAACCTCTAAAATTCTGCCAACTTCGAAATCGTTCAACTTAAGTTTTTCCTGGAAATGTCTTAAATAGGAGCTGTCCACAAGACCGAATCTGACCTGTAATGTAGAGAATGTATCCCCGAATTCACATCAGGCCTTTTTTGAAGTGCTGAAAAGATGTTTGGTCAGATCATATGCTTTAGAAGCAAACATCTCTCTAGATCGTTGAGTCTGTTCTCCTAAGAGGGCACAGTAGATTCCTCTGGACTAGATAGATGGTAGTCAGCCGAGACCTCATGATATTAAACTCGGAACCAGACCCTATTGCTCTACTCCTGCAAGCAATTTCATTGACTAGATTAGCCATGCTTATCTGAGTGAAGTGAACAGGATTTCGCCCTAAATATATAGAAAATATTGTGTATATATAATGAATTGAAAATGAGAAGTGAAAACGAGCACCAGCCCCAATTAGCTGTTGGGCGGATACAATATTACAAAACGGAATTATTCAGAGAACATGGGGTTGAGGAAAATCATCAATTTCTAGTTTGGGGAAGTCCCTGGCAACCGTTTTTCAACCTAGTAGACTCTGTTTTCTCTGAGTGTGTTATGAACACTGTATATTGCTCAATAGAAAAAGATTGTAATTATTAAAATTGTGTATATAGGAGAATTTAGCCTCTCATTTGAGGTGTCCTAATGACACTTCAACAACTGGTAGGGAAGATAATAGGGTTTATGGTAATTACATAGCCAGTCAAATACAGTACATGAATGATTCAGATTCACGCTTGAAGCAAGAGTGATTCCTTGTGTTTTTGTTAGCACACAGCTGCTTCATTTAAAATATTTTGGCAGAAATTGCCAAGCAGCCCTCTAGGCTAATGTTAGTTAGGGAAGTTAACCACTTCATGCCCAGAATATTCCTTGCTGTGAATCTCCAATGACTAATTCAAGCATCCTAGCATCAGTTAGAATACATTTGTTGGAATTACATGGATGGAGTTTCTCCACCCCCACTGGGGCTAGTGCAGTATTCAGTTTTGGAAATGTATTTTTGAATTTGCTTCTAATGTTAGTGGTTCTGAAGTTATGACAATATTGAGAGGTTTACATGCCTAAAGTTAGTCCCACGGGATGATGCTCCTGTTTTGTGTAGGGGCCAGTTCAAGGAGTCTGATGCTTCAGGAGGAGGTAGGCACATTTTGCTCTACCCAATAGAATGGAGTAATTTACTCCCCCCATGTTCCAGCTTTACTCCCCTAGTTGATGTAGGATGGGGTGGGGTGGTGCCCAAAAGGGGGCAAAGGTGAGATGAGGACAACTCACTCCTTGGGGTGAGCAAGAGTGAGCAGTCTGCCCACCACTGCGTGCAGGGACGGCTATTGCTGGAGGGGACCATACTGAGCTGGAAGGGAGGGATGAGGAAGGGGAAGAGTTGCAAGGAAGGGGAAGGGATGCTTCTTGCACCCCATGTCTCTGCACAGCTGAGTAAAGGCCGTGACAACCCGGCCCTTCTCAGATGGAGGAGAAGTGCAAAGTGTTGCTTTAATGATTGCAGTTTAAGTCGGAGGATGGTCTCTCAGGCCTTGTATACACTACAAAGTTATTGCGCGATAACGCCCTTTATTGCGCGTTAAGAGGCACAGCGTACACACACAAATCACTGTTGTTGTGCGTTAACAGCCCTCTTACCGCGCAACATGTAAACCACCAAAACGAGGGTGGTAGCGGCTAACGCGGAACAGCTATTGCGCGATAGTCCATGTGTGTACGGTTACCGCGCAATGTGAAACGTCCGGAAATGGCCCACAATTCCAATTCCATCCCTTCTGCACTTCCTTCTGTACTCTGTGGCTGTGACGTCACCTTACCCGCCCTCCCATCAGTCCCGGGAATTTTTGAATTCTTCACTCTTCCTGTTCGCTTGCTGTGGAGTGCTGCTGCAGCTGTGTGCTCCATGATCAATGGCGGCTCATCGCAGCAAACGTGCTCCAGTCTGGACAACAGCAGAGGTGCTTGATCTGATAGGCATCTGGGGAGAGTCCGCCGTGCAGGCACAATTACGTGGCAGCCGGCGGAATTTCGACATTTTTGGCCAGATTTCTCAGGCAATGACGGAGAAGGGGTACGAGAGAGACACTCTGCAGTGCCGGTCGAAGGTGAAGGAGTTGCGGATTATGTACCACAGAGCCAGAGAGGCAAACCGGCACTCCGGCTCAGCGCTGGCTACATGCCGATTTTACAAGGAGCTGGAAGCAATCCTGAGCGGCGATCCCACAACCACCCCAAAAGCTACCGTAGACACGTTGGCAATAGCCCCTGAAAAGGACACCAGAGCAGACGGTGACGAGCTATTCGTCGACGAGGAGGCGGAGGAGGAAGACGACATGGACGGTGATAGCAGTGCACCCGACCTAGGGAGCCAGGAGCTGTTCTCCACGCCACCTGACCCAAGCTGCCCAGATTCCCTCTCCATGCTTTCTTCGGAGGCAGCAGAGGGGAGCCCCGGTAAGTTTCATCAGCAGTGGCTTCTATGCTACCAGTATAAGCTTTGTGGGTAAATGAAGAGCGGGCAGGAAATAGGCGTTTTTAGTTTCATCCTTTCTTTTCTTTTTTGGATGGGGGGGTTTACCCCGCATTACATGAGCAGTGCATCAATGCATGCAGTAATTGCCAAGAAATCATCTCCATTGAGATCACTGAAGGTGTCCTCGATGTACTTCCACAGCCTCCCAGTTAAATTCGATGGTAGAGCGACCGTTTCCCCTCCCCCATAGAGGGAAACTCTCCCTCGCCAGTTGCAAAGCACGGCCGCGGGAACCATGGCCGCACACAAGCCAGCAGCGTACGGTCCCGGCTGAAAAGCAGTTACATGCAGGATATGCATTCTGGCTTGCAGTGGCACTCTAAGCAGCGAGATATCGGCTTCCATGGCAGTGCCCTATGTGAAATAATCGCCCCAAGCACTGCAAATAGTTCATGGAGCTGTGTGTCTTGTCTCTGCAACCCGAACCTCCCTTTTCAAAAGCCCTTTCAGTCCCCGGCAATGCCCTGTCCCGTGGGCACAGCGGAATGTGGCGGGAGAGCATCTTACCGTCTCCCTAACCAAAGTGAGAACAATAGCACTACTCGTAATGTTTCATTTTTCCGTAGAAACAACCTTCGCAGGTCGGTGGTCTGCGCCAGCTGACCGGCTGAGACAGATAAGGAGGAGGCCTCGCAGGAGCAAGGAGGATATCTTCCAGGAGCTGATGCAGTCCAACGAGGCATCCGCAAGGGAGACTAGACAGTGGAGGCGGGAGTGCCAGCAGGAGCGCAAAGAAAACAATGGGAAAAGGCAGAAGCAGAAGGATGCCCTCATAAACATCCTCCAGGAGCAGACCCAGCTGATGAAGATCATGGTTGGTCTGCTCCAGGCTCGTCCCCCCCTGCAGCCACAGCAACAGTTTATGTCCCCTATGCCCCATTCGCCCTCCAAGCAGTTCTTTGAAGCCCAGGGACACTCCTGGTATAATGTTACCTCCACTCCTACACCAAGCTATGGCATTGAGACACGCATCTACATGCACCTATAGCCCCTTTTTCATGCACTGTTAATATTTAATGTTCCATAATAAAACTGAAACGCTTGAACATTGCACAGTCTGTTTATTGATACACAATAAGATTTGTTGATGCATGTTTGGTATTCATTCAGTCGAGCATAGTAAAGTACACAACCCCCTCCCCCCCCAATGATAAGCACCCAATACTACGCGGGTACACTATTGCCCAACAATATAATGCATCCTATAAGTCCCCATGACTAAAATGCTCCTTCAGTGCCTCCCTTATGCACACAGCTCTCAGCTGTGCCCCCCTGATACTCCTAGTGGCTGGCTGCTGGAAGGCAAACTCTAGCCGCTCAGCCTCCACGTCCCAGGAAGGGGGAAATTTCTCCCTCCGATTTTCACAAATATTATGCAGGACACAGCACGCCGCAATGACGGCAGGAATGTTGTCCTCATTTAAGTCTAGCCTCCCGTACAAACATCGCCAGCACCCTTTTAAACGCCCAAAGGCGCACTCAACGGTCATTCGGCACCGGCTTAACCGGTAATTGAAGCGCTCCTTGCTGCGATCCAAATTTCCGGTATAAGGCTTCATAAGCCAAGGCATCAGTGGGTAGTCTGGGTCCCCTAGGATGACCATGGGCATCTCAACATCCCCAACAGTAATTTTATCATTGGGGAAGAAGGTCCCTGCTTGCAACTTATGGTACAGTCCCATGTTCCTGAAAATGCGAGCATCATGCACCTTAACCGACCACCCCGCATTTATGTCAGTGAAATGCCCCCTGTGATCCACGAGTGCCTGAAGCACCATGGAAAAGTATCCCTTCCTATTAATATACTCAGTCGCCAGATGCTCCGGTGCGAGAATAGGGATGTGAGTGCCGTCTATTGCCCCCCCACAGTTTGGGAATCCCATGTCCGCAAATCCATCGACGATCTCCCGCACGTTTCCCAACGTCACTGTCCTCCTGAGCAGAACACGATTAATGGCTCTGCACACTTGAGAAAGTGCTAACCCGACGGTCGACCTGCCGACTCCGAACTGATTTGCGACCGAGCGGTAGCAGTCTGGAGTCACCATTTTCCACAGCGCGATCGCGACACGCTTCTCCACGGTGAGGGCAGCTCTCATTTTGGTTTCCTTGCATCGCAGGGCAGGGGCTAGCTCCTCACACAGTTCCATGAATTTGGCTTTCCGCATTCGAAAGTTCTGTAGCCACTGGTCATCACCCCACACCTGGAAAACGATGCAGTCCCACCACTCTGTGCTCGTCTCTCGTGACCAGAACCGGCGGTGCACCGTGTGCAGATGCTCTGTGAAGGAGCTCAGCAATGCGGTGCTGTTGTCCTGCATGGCAGTCACCAGCCCAGGGTCATCCGAATCCTGCTGTGATTCAGAGCTGAACGCATACTGTGCCACCAGCCGAGATGTATTCATTATGCTGAAGGTGACAGTCGAGATCAGAGCTGGGTCCATGTTGCTGCAAAAGGACTTCCGGGAAGAAATGCGCTACTGTTGAAAATGGGCGCGAGTTGCTAGTAGCAACTGTCGTGACGCGAGGGGAACAGAATGCACCATGGGAAAGCAAGACTTTACCTATGGTGCACAGTGCTACTCTTCTTCTTCCCAGGAGTCTTAGCGAAAATTCGGGATGGAGGGAACTGTGGGATAGGTTCCCACAATTCAATTGGGTTTCTTGTGGAATTGCGAATTGCGGGGGGGGGGATTCTGTTCCGTCACAGGCAGCGTAGTGTGTACACGATCTTGCGCAACAAAACCCACGTGACTTTTAAAGCGCAATGGGCTTATTGCGCAATTATTCCTGTAGTGTGTACATGGCCTCAGAGGAGCTCAGCTGCTGGGTTTGTGTGCATAGAGAAAGGAGTTGTTCCCATTTTTTCGGAACATATTGCTGTGTTGCCACACAGTGGTAAGTGCGTTCCAGACAGCCTGGGATTGACTGGATTTGGCCTGGGGGTGTGGGCTGCTGTGTCCTGTTGGGTCACAGCATGCGACCAAGTGTGTCACAACCTGCAAAAGGTTGAGCACCACTGCTCTAGATTACTGATGGACCCAAATCCCATAGGGTTTACATCAGTGCTGTCCAGATAAAATATAATAATCCCAGTGCAAACACCTGCACACATCTTTGGCACTCACCCCCTGTTAAAGCCAGTCACAATATAAGACGTGGTGACTTCCTTTGCTGACTGATTGTATGACTAACACGGGCCCTTTGAATAACTTACTGCCCCACAATAGGGCGGCATAGAGTGGGAATGACATGGTTGGAAACCTATGTACCAGTTTAATTGCACTAATCGCTCTGGATTTCACTCACTCACCACAGCTAGTGACTCCATGCCAGCCCCAGGTCAGGCTCTGTGAAAGGACAGCAACGGTTTTGGTGTGTGGTTTAGGATTTCCTTGTCTCATGATTCTGAAGAAATTGGGAGACTTCAGGGACCCACATTAACCACTCCCAACTCTGTTTTTCCTTATATATTTTAGCCTGTGTTGTTAGGTTGTGACACTGCACTGAGATTTTCTCCCCTTCCTCTTTTCCTCCCCAAATGACACTTTCCCCATGTGTGAAGTTCCAAAGGTGTAGCTGCCGTTTCAATCTAGTTCAGCAAAATAAACAAGGAGCCTTGTGGCACTTTTAAAGACCAACAAATTTATTTATTGCATGAGTTTTCATGGGAGAAAATCCCACATCTGACGAAGTGGGATTTTTCTCCCACAAAAGCCCCTGAGATAAATAAATTAGTTAGTCTTTATAAGTGCCACAAGACTCCTTGTTTGTTTTCCTCGTGTGTGTTACTGTTCCACCCTCTGAGCTCTGCCCTCTTGATCTCTGTTGTTTTTACTTGCATTGCACTATAGCTAAGTTCCTCAGGAATTCTCTGCCAGAGGCCTCGATGGGGGATATGGGAATGCTTGAAAATAAGGAGACAAGGGGCAGTTTTGCAATTTGTGTTAATTAAAAGTTATGGATAATTTAATGGTCTGCTGGTGGCTAAAGAAAATCTGTATGATACTCTCAAATGATGGGGATTAGAAAAGATCATTTGGCTTCATCTGTCCGATTTCATACTCTGTTTCCTGCACAATGTGGCATCTAAGTGCTTCTTTCTTGACCTCAGCATCTGTGCTTCAACAGTCTTTGCCTGTCAGGCTGTTCCAACTGGTTGTTTCTGTGCAGTTGTGCAAGCAAGTTCTTTTCAAAGTCTGCTCTCTCTTGCTCGGTTTTCTGTTCATATTCTCCGTCATCCTAAACTTCACCATCAGCATTTTTGCTGCAGCTGGTGACTTGAGTGAAAGAGAGGCTGTCAGGCTTGATTGGCCTGCAATTTTTAATTGTCTTTTTGCAAAAAGTGTAGTGGAGCAAAAAGATTAAGGGCAGTTTTATTTTTTTTTTCCAACTTGGGTGCCAAAAGTTAGATACCTAAATCCATATCTAAGCCCTTTAAGAAAGGGCCTGATTTTTTATGGCACTGAGAATTCACAGCTGCCACTGAAGTCCAGGGATATGTGTGTTCAGCAGCTCTGGAAACAAGGATCCGTGGTTTAGGTGCTTAATTTAAACTACAAGTTTTGCAAATTTTGGTCATTGATTTTTATCTCCCCTTTTTTAATCAAAACCAATCCATGTTTGCTGACAACAACCCTAAGCAATGAATCAGTTCGTAAGAAGGGGACACTACTACTTGCCTGTTCTATTGTTCTACTTGCCTGTTCTGTTAATTTGTTTTTGTCTCTTTGAAATCCATGCATACAAGGCTCTACCAAGTACAAAGTAATATTGTGCGAACGGCTCCCTCTCATTTGGAAATTTGGGTCCAGCCCTGACTGGCAGTGTACAATGGTTGAAATCCCAGCCATTTGGGGAAAATGTTGCAGCTTAATTCTGACTCCCCTCAAAATGTTATTATTGCTATTACAGTACCACTTAGAAACTGCAACAGAGATCAGCACCCCAGTGTGCTAAGTGCTGTATAAACATGTAATAAGATCTTCTCCCACGAAATCTCATGTGATAAATACATTTGTTAGTCTTTTTTATGTAGTAAGAGACAGTCCCTGCCCCAAAGGGCATACATCTAAATCAGGGGTCGGCAACCCCCGGCACACAGGCCAGAGCTGGCACGCGGGCCGAGCCTGAGCGGCATGGGGAGCCGCTCAGGCACCCCCGCTGGCCCCGCAAACCGCGTGGCCAGCAGCTGCGGCACGTACCTGAGGGTCCCTGCTGGCCCGGCCCCTTTGTTGGACGGCAGGAGGAGAGCGGAGCGGCTCACGTCAAGACTGACAAAGAGTAGGGAAGGAAAGTGAAGCGCAGACTTGAGGGGTGAAATTTTCAAAAGCCCCTAGGAACTTAAAAGTGCAAGTCTGATTGAAAGCCAATGGTACTTAAGCTCCTAAATCCTTTAGATGTTTGAAAATTTTATCCAAAATGACTTGTCCAAGGTCACACAGCAAGCCAATCACATCACCAGGGAACAAACCAAGTCTCTTCCGAGCCCAGGGGCTCATCCACAACACACACCAGTAGCATCTCTGTGTCATAAAGGAATACCCCAAACACACATTCTGCTCCCGTGACCCCTCCTACAGCACTGGAAAGAGTGCTCCCTTGGGAGTTGCAGTTGTTTCATGCTCCCGTTAAGAGTAATTAATGCAAGCATTGTCAGCTGATCTGTTTGGATGAACAGGGTTTTGGGAGCATCGCTGCTGCTACAGATGGTGGCTTAGTGCCGTGGGTGTATGCGTGTCTTTCAAATGTTAAGCCTGGATTTGTTTATTATTTGGTTTCCAAGATGTTTTCCAGTTTTCCAGTGGTTCTTCACATAGCTTTGCCTAAAAACTGCCATGAGCAAACTGTAACCTACCCGTCTTTCATGTCTAAGTGGGACAGGTTCCAAGAGCTTTGCATTTAATTAAGAAAAGCATAAACTAGTGACATTCTCCTAATGGGCAGATTTTTGTTTGGCTTTGTTTCTACCCCGGTGGGTCCCCTAATTTACTGTTAGGCAAGTATTGATTCCTTTTCTTGCATAGATTATTATACTGCTTGGTAAAGTTCTTACTCCAATTTAGCTTCCTGCATGAGTGTCCTCTTGGTCAATGGGCCTGTGCCAGCTTGTAACAATGAAGGAAGTAGCCCAAAGTGTTTATTTCCACATCTTCAGAAGGTTGTTCAGCATCACCAATACCCTCTCTAGGCTTTCAGAAGGCTGTATGTGATCCACTGGCTCCAAGATCTGCATAAATATCTTTTCAAACTCTTTTCTGCAACCAGAAGGGAAGGGTTAGTAACTTCTTTTTGATGGTGGTGGTTCTTTATTATTCCCTGCAGCATGGGGCATGGGTCATTTGCAGATTTAAACGTAAGGTAAATGACGTATTTAAATCATGATGATGGGTTATGGAGTAGATGGGTTAAGTTCTGTGACCTGCTATCTGCAGGATGTCAGACTAGATGATCACAATGGTTTCTTCTGATATTAGAATCAAAGAATTGAGTCACATGATGCTCAAACTTGAAGCTCAAAAAAAGCTCAAAAAACAAAACAGAATCAAAAACAAAAACAAAACAAACAAAAAAACCTACCAAGTATTCTGAGACTTGAAAGGAAGTCATGACAGCTGGCAACACCATAAGTGGGAAAACATACCATGAGTTTTTTTTGTGAAGGGCAACATGTGACGGGACAGGAGCTAAGAAGACACTGAATGTAAGAAATGGCAGAAGAAGTAGAAGCTCAAAAACTAGAAGGGAAATAAAAAGAGCCCAGTTTTCTTTTTTTAACCTCATGATTTAAGTTAATCTCATGATTTTGGGGCTTGGTTCCTGGTTTTTGAACACTTAGGGACTGGAGGTGATAGATAGAACATTTTCCATTGGAACCCTTTTTTTTCCCCCTAGAAAATTGGGAGTTTGACTTTTTGAACATATTCACAGAAAGCACCACTTTCTGCAAAAAAAAAATAAAAATCAGCTTTTTGTTAGAAAACCAGATATTGTTTACTGTTGGCTCTTGGGTTGTATTGTATTGTTTTGTTTTGTTTTGTTTTGATGACTATTCAGAATTCTTGGCTGAAAATTTAGACAACATAAAAATTGTAAAGTTTCATCGACATTTTTCACTGGGTGAAAAAAAAGATTTTTATTAGTTCCTGCTGACAATACTGCATGTGTTCAAGTATATTTTACTTACTGTACATCACATTGGAATCTTCTGAAATATACTGAGTTGCACTATTTCTCTGTACTTTAGAAAAATAGACAAATATTAAATCCTGACTTTTGTGTTACTTTTCAGACATGACAGGATAGATTTTTCCTGCAAGTTCATATGGCACAGGTTAGTGCTAGATAATACAGTGTTGGACTAGATCAGTGGTTTTCAAACCAGGGGTCGGGACCCAGTACTGGGTTGCAGACCCTAAGGTACTGGGTCGCGGCACCCCCTGCTGCCGCCGCCAGAAGACTGGAATGCATTGCTCAAAGTTGTAGTTGTTGGGTCGCAGACATAAATGATTTTTTTCAACTAGTTCCCAAGAAAAATGTTTGAAAACCTCTGGACTAGATGACCTCCTGAAGTCCCTTCCAGCGTTAATCTTCTGGGATTCTATGGTCTGGAATCTGTCAGCAGCAGTGGAGTTTGTTTATAGCAAACTAAGATGTTCGTTTCCAAAGGGTGCCTATCCTGAAAGTGCAAGGGAGTGCTTATCACGCTTTGAATCATAGGGCATTCCTATCACCAGCTCTGATAGGATTATCCAGCTGTTATGTCAGCTTGGCAATGTAATGCAAAAAGGCACAAGGTATTGTAGAACTGATAACATCAGAAGACTATGGTAGAGGATTAGTGTTTGTCTGTTGTTAACAATAAATTAGGAAAGTACAAACAATGAACTGAGGTGCAAACTGCAACATCACAGTCCTCCAGGGATGGGTTCAAGATGCAGAATTTGGATTGACTCTGCACTCCAAAGCACTGGACCTGGATCTAAATGATGGGAAAGCAAAAATCCAAAGCAAATGTTTGCGAGTCAGGCCTATGTCAAGTTTGTTTGTTATCTGTCTCTCCCCACGCATAAAAGACTGTAAAGAACTAATATCCTCAGTGCATTTTTAAAAAAAAAATTGTGCCTTCAGTTTCCTGCATATAGGTAACTAAAGACAAATCTGATCTGTTCTCGTCATTGCTTGTGCAAATATAAATTAAGCCCTGCCCACTAGAGTGGATGGAATTCTATATATTATGTATAGGGTGACCAGATAGCGAGTGTGAAAATTGGGACAGGGTATATAGAGAGTAATAGGAGCCTATAAGCCCCAAATAACAGGACTATCCCTATAAATTTGGGAAATCATGCTAAGTATATACTACAAGAATATACCACCTTCTCGCAATACACACATTCCAGGCTTTTTCAGAGTTGCCAGCTTTATAGACAGTGTTAAAATTGAACAATTTTATTGACTGTCCGTAAACCCATAAATAAATGAAAATGTCCGTGAAATTGGGTAGAAATAAATCGTATTGCCATTTGACATTGATTGTCATCATTCATAATCACTTCTGATATCATCAAACTACACTATATTTCCTGTTTTCTATTATCGCACATGCCCAAAGAACACAACTGATCAGTTAACTGTAAAAGAAACAATTGCAAAACGAACTAGGAGTCCTGTGGCACTTTTAAAGACTAACAAATATATTTATCGCATGAGCTTTCGTGGGAGAAATCTCCTGCCAAAGCTCATGCTCACGAAAGCTCATGTGATAAATAAATTTGTTAATCTTTAAAAGTGCCACAGGACTCTTTGTTTTGCTGAACCGGACTAACCCGATTACCCCTCAGGAACTTAGAAACAATTGCGTGATTCCAAATTCCTGTGTACAAAATATCACAAGGGATTGCACGCTTTTGTGACATTATTGTATACGGTATTTTTAGTGATGTCAGGAAAAAGTTTACCATGTTAGTAAAAAAATCAACTTTAGATCTTCACGTCAGGAAAAACTAGAATGCAATGTTGGCAAACCCTGGTGAGAGTTTTTAGTTTTGTCCTTGTCGTTTTCATTCACCTGCCTCACCTGTCCGGCATGATTCTCTTCTCATTTACTCAGGTGAAAAGCAGAAGTGACCTCACTGGAATCATCGGAGTTAATCAGGTGTGAAGTCAGTGTAAGTGCCAGGAGAATCTGGCCCTTTGAGCCCAGTTCCAGTTCTCTGTGATATTTCTTGCTCGCAAAGTGGTGGTAATAATGATGCTCTGCAGTCATAATACAGCCCTTTTCATCCAGGGATCTTAAAGCACTTTACAAAAGAGGGTTAGCGTTATCTGTTTTAGAGATGCAGGAACAGAGAGCTGATATGACATGCTTATGATTAGATGAAGAATCTGTGGCCATCAACCTAAACCTTTTGCCTCCCAATCCCATGTGTCATCTGCACTTCCTTCCTAAGTATGGCACAGGAAGGAAGACTAGTTCAGTGGTTAGACTGCTAGCTTGGGACAGAAGAGACAAATGGTCAGAACCCCAGCTCCACGAAAGACTTCCTGTGTGATGTAGGCAAGTCACCTCGGCCCCAATTTTAGAAGGTATGTAGGTGGTGATGTACTCAGTGTTGCAGCATCTAGCTGATTAGGGGTCTGCATTTCATTTTCAAAACAGATTAGAAGCATGTTTCCCCTTTACTGTTAATGGGATTTAGGCCCCTGAGTGCCTAAATCCCTTTCAAAGATGAGATTTAGGCTTCTAAATCAGTAGGTGTTGCAATGCTGAGCACAGCAATGCCTGAATACCTTTGAAAATCTGGGCCTTAGCCTCTCTGTGCTGTGTGTGTAGAACAGGAATAAAAAGGCTCCTTCACTAGTGTGTTGTGAGAATAAATGCATTGATAGATCGTGAGGAGCTCAGATGCTAAATTAAAGGTGGTCATATAATGCCTTAAGCAACAGCACCAATTATAGGATTATACATCATGTCATGTATCTGCCCTACAGTCTGTGGATCCCCCTACCCGCCCTTCACAGCTCCATCATTACTGTATGGTAAATCTGCAGCCATTTGAACCAAAGCCCATTATTTTCCCTGCTCGATGTTTTGAGCTGTCTCCCTGAGCTCCCCCACTGCAATGTCTAGTAGGAAACCAGGAGAAATTGGCTGTTTTGTGCTCGGCTAGAAACTAAGGCCTGTTTTCAGATCCCTCTGCTCTTTATTTTTAATGACATTCATCAGCACTTAGATGACCCAGACTTAGATGACCCATCCTGTCAATGGATACTGTCCCTCCGTGTCTGTTTCTAAAACAGCTTCTGTGTAATTCAAAAGATATTTTTGTGCAGAACCTTCTGCGTGCAAGTCTGTCTAATCATGTGGTTGTTCTTAGCTGTTTAAAATGTAAGAATTCCCTGAGAATTCCATTAAATTTGTCTGGAAGATAGGAAACAGAATTACAAATTGCCATTCTCACTGCTTTTTTGCAAAGAAAACTTTTTCATATTGGTGGTATTATTATGCTAATTGAAAGCATTAGGTTTGTTGGAAGTTACCAGACTCCAAATAAAGCTAATCACATGTTACATAAACTACCGGCAAAATCATTTTGGTTTTTCTTCTTCCCAGATGATGAGGCTGTAATTGTTTGGGTTGCATGTGTCAGTAAACAAGTGCTAGCTTCTATAAAAATGCTGGAAAAGGAGATAAGTTCAATTAGCTATTTTAAACTAGTCCTAAACAGGCAACAGTTTTCTTAATTCTTTGCAAGAAAGTACCTGAGGTCTTATCTACACTAGAAAATTAGGTTGGTTTAACAACATCACTCAGGGTTGTGAAAAATCCACACCCCTTAGCAGTGTAGTTAAACCAGCCTGAGTCCCCAGAGAGGCAGAGCTATGTCAATGGAAGAACTCTTCAGTTGGCCTGGCTGCTGTGGATAACCTATGCTGAAAGGAGAAGCTCCTGTTAGCATAGGGAGCGTCTACACTAAAGTACTGCAGTGGCATTTTAAGTGTAGACAAGCCCGAAGCTCTGTTATGGAGACCAGCATAACTACATTACCATAGCTACCCTCTAGTGTATGCACAGTTGTCAACAAAAGGATTTTCTACCAGTGTAGGAATTCCACCTTCCCAGGGAATGGTACCTACATGGATCACAGAATCATAGAAACTGGAAGGGATCATGACAGGTCATCGAGTCCAGTTCCCTGCACATACCCCCATTAAACCATCCCTGACAGGTGTTTGTCTAACCAGCTCTTAAAAACCTCCAATATAGGAGATTCCACAACCTGCCAAGGCAACCCATTCCAGTGGTTAATTACCCTGACAGTTAGGAATGTTTTCCTAATGTCTAGGCTGAATCTCCCTTGCTGTAATTTAAGCCCATTGCTTCTAGTCCTATCATCTGTGATTAAGGAGAATAATTTTTCTCCTTCTTCCTCATAACAACCTTTTGGGTGTTTGAAAACTGTCATCATATCCCCTCTCAGTCTCCTTTTTGCTAGACTAAACAAACCCACCTCTTTCAATCTTCCCTCATAGGTCAAATGTTCCAGACCTCTCTTGCACTTCTCTGGATTTTCTCCAGTTTCTCCACATCCTTTTTTAAATGAAGTGTCCAAAACTGGACACAGTATTCAAGTTGAGGCCTAATCAGTGCAGAGTAGAGTGGAAGAATTACTTCTTGTGTCTTACTCACAATACTCCTGTTAATATATCCCAGAATGGCATTTGCTTTTTTTGCAACAGTATTACACTGCTGACTCATATTTAGCTTGTGGTCCACTATTACACCCAGATTCCCTTTCAGCAGTTCTCCTTCCTAGGCAGTCATCGCCCATTTTCTTCCATCAACATGGCTATATCTCCACTAGGGGTTAAGTCAGCATAGCTAATGGGTCAGGGGTGCCATTTTTCACACCCTGACTGAGCTAGGTATGTCAACCTAACGTTTAAGTAGCGCAAACGGAGTAAATTAAATTATTCTGTCAGTCAGTCAGTGTAATGAAGTAATAGTGGACTGAAAAACAGAGGGAGACAGAAAGGCATGATTTATAGATCCCCTATTGTGGAGGGAGGGCATCAAATCACCTCACTGACAGTTCTTCTGACTCTCATATCCTGGGAGATCGGCCTGGGATGAAAGGCAAAGCCCTCCTTAGTCACAAGGCCACTCAGCTGTATCCCATTGGACACAGGAAAGACCTTTGGCTCTGCCAGTCAGCAATTGTGTGCTTTGTCTGAACATGGCAGCATGTGTAACCTTCAGGTGGGCTAAATTCACTTAATTGCCCCTCTCCAGTGCCCCACAGAAATCAATCCCAATCCCTGTGGGGAAAGCAGCTGGAGACCCAGGATCCAGTCTGTACAGGACTCACAGCGAAGCTTGCTCAGAGCTACACTCACACATTAAAATACTACTACATTAAACATAACAATGAACTTTATTAACTACTAACTAAATGAACCTTAACCTAAGAAAACAAACTACAATTAACCAAGAACAATCCCTTGCATGAAAGATACCCAAGAGTCCCAAAGTCTGTGTGGAGTTCACCCAACTCTCAGCTACAGTCTCTGTTCCAGTGTGGAAGCTTGCATGGCAAGAAATCGCTGTCCTCTTCTTCGTTTGCTGGGATCCTCTGTAGCATTACATGCAGGCTTTCTCTTCTCCTCTGCAACCAGCCCTCAGTCCCATATGCATGTCTGCAAGGTCTGTCGCAAATGACTCCTTCACATGGAGAAAACATCTTGTTCACTCCTGGCTCAGCTCCTCTCCAGAACACTGAGCACATGGTCTCTCCTCAAGGCAGCTCCTGCCTGCTGTCTGCTAAGGCTGCTGCTCTCCAGTCATCTGACTGACAACCTCACATCACACCAGCAGGGTACACTGTGGAGCATGCTCAAATTGCTACCACTCCCTGCCTCTGGAAGTTTCCAGTTGTGGGTCGCAAATCTGCCCAACAACAGCAACCCACCCTCAGCAGGTCTCTCAGAGATAGCCTTTTCAGGCATATGGGTTACACATGCAAGAATACTATCCTTTTGCCATGCCCGGGAACGGGGAGGCGGGCATTCCAGGGAAAGGAATTAGTGCAGTGTTGCTTAGGCATGGCATTTTCAATGGTTGGGCTGGAGGATAATTTAGTTCAACTACTTTCTTTCCCCAGGCTCCTGAACATTATTTTCTTTTGTCCTTTCCAGAAGTGTGGACCCCGCTTGCTCCCCAGCAAACACTTACACTCTTACTTTTATTTTTTACTGTGTGCCAAGAGCACTTTGCAAGCCAATAAACACACTTGGTTCCTGTCCCAAGGTGCTCAGCCTAGTTTAGGACAGACAGAACAATGCAGATACCTGGCACAAAAGACTTCTCTGAGACTTACCATTCAAGACAGGTCCGTGGCACTGCTCTTTCTCTTAACATCTACGCCTCTTCCCCAGGAGAGCCTTTGGTTCCATCTTCAACACTGCTGCTAAATCAGTCCTGCACCAGCTTGAAAGTGTCCATTCCCATCAGTGTTAAAAGTTCACACCATGAAGATGGGAGATTGGCTGCTTCCAAACGGCTATGCAGAAATTCCTCCTAGTTCCCAAAGGTCCTGAACCATCAAGCATTAATGTCATCATGCTGTTATGTATGAAGAGCTATTGGAGGGAGTTTACTGAAGAGCCTAATGCATAATAAGCGAGATCCTCAGCTGGTGCACATTCCTTTCACAGGATCTAGGCAAGTTTACACCAACTAAGGCTCTGGCTTGCTATTTATAATTTTCCTTACCTTGCCAACTATATTGTCTCTGTTTGCTCCAGCACAGCTCCTCTGGCCAATTTGAAAACTGCAGAGTTCCTCCCCACCTACCTCCCCCATCCCTTTGGGAAATCTGTCACTGCTCTCTGCACTAGACCCCACCCACCTTTGTGTGCTGAGACCTCAAGGCTCAGGGTTGTGCCCAGCCCTGCAGATGGGCTTAATCAAGGGAAAGTTTTATCTTTTCCTCCCATACTGTAAATTTTCCATTTGTAGCATCTGACAAAGTGGGACTTCACCCATGAAGGCTCATGCGAAAAATAAATCTGTTAGTCTTTAAAAGTGCCACAGGACTCCTGGCTTATTTTGCTGAGCTAGACTAACATGGCTATCCCTTTGGAACTTCTCCTATCCCTTTCACATCCACACAGGGCTGGACCCCATCTAGCCTGTATCAGTAGATTCCTCCAGTGAGGTGCCACGCCTCATAGCTCGCTTCCCATCTCTGTGTCCAAGCAGATTACTGCTCTGATCTGAATTCCAGTACTATGGTGGGGGTGATACTGATTTAGCCTAAAACCACAAAGAAGGCAGGAAGGAAATGCACAGAAAACAGAGGTAAATTGCTGTTGATTTTGAGCTAAGCAAGAGACCTGAAGAGAAAAAGAAAAACACACATGAATGCATAACAGTTTCTTACTTAAGGTTTATAGAAACTTGTCAAACCACTCTTGATAATGGAACACGTGTCAGTGATACTACCGCAGGCATCTGTAGAGGGTTCTGCAAGTCAAAATATTTCCCCTTGCATGGTAAGTGAAAGCAGAACACCGATGTGGAGCAAGGATGTGGTTCTTCTTTGTAGCTAAGTGTCTAAAATGGATGAGAGCCTCTGATTTCCCGAGCTCTCTGGAACACAATTCTTTTCCTTGTCCATGCAGCAGAAATGCTAAAAGAGTCTTTCTTTCTTTCTTTCTTTCTTTCTTTCTTTCTTTCTTTCTTTCTTTCCAAATGAGCAATAAGACAAATGTAAAGCAAAGGAAGTGGGATGATTCAGCAGAATGACTCCTTCCAAGGTCTAAAGAAGCTCAGTGGAGGCAATGTGAATTGTTGTTCAGTAGAGCAGGCCAGAAATTTTGGGTCAAAATATATTTCCTGGGACAAAAGATTTTTTTTCTGGAAATTGGTCTATTTCAATCTAAAACTTTCGGGGTTTTATAAAGATACTCGCGATCTGCCTCATAGAGCTTATGGGAGTCTCTGTGTGCAGTTACTTTCAGGATGAGGTTTAAGGGCCTGCTCCTGCAGGTACTTAAGGATGCGATTTAAAAAGCAGCCTAGGGGAGTTAAATGCCCGACTTCCATTGATTTTTATAGGATTTTGGTGCCAAACTCCCATATGTTCCTTTGAAAACCAGCAGCCTAAGCATGAGTAACTTTATGCACAGGCGGTGCCACTGAAATCAGTAGAACTAATTCCATGAGTAAAATTAATCTGAGGTGCAAGATTGGGCCGTAAAAAAGACCAGAAAACCCCGGGAAAAAGATGGTGGATAGAGAAGTCACAAACTGGTGCTCCTACACTCTATTACAGTACAAATAATTAATGATACATGCAAAGTGATTTTTGCCACCTATCTATTTAGTTTCACAATTGTTGTTATCTTTATTCTGTAAAAGCCGTCCCTATCTTCCCCCTTCTCCATGCAATTTGTCCCTGAGTTATATGGATTGTTATCTCATGTGTGGGGGATAGAGCAGTCTAATCTGGCTGTTAATTTCTTCAAATGCTGCAGGAGGTATAAACTGAAATCTTAGAAAAATAAGAGTAACTAGCAGTTATGGATCCAGCTACATTTCCTTCCTCATGGAGGGAGTCTCTCACCCTGCTGACAGATCTGTTAATCAGAGCACAATTTACATTTAACATAGAGGGCAATTAGTGTCAGCGAGTCTCTTCAGATCTCTGCCACAAAGCCCCAAGAATCAGGAGAGAATCTAGCACAGAAAAAAATAGCTACAATCTGAGTATATATAAACCAGTGCTCACATCAAATTGCAAGTGGATGCTGGAGGTAAAACAAGAGGGGATCTGGTTAGCCTGTAAGGATTGTGATGGGTAGAGATGGCTGAAAAATGTGTATGTGTGTTGTGGGAGAAATGGCAAAGCTTTTGTTGAATGAATTATTTTCAAAAATATTTTCAGGGCTGATTTTCCAGCCCAGTTCTAATAATGAAATTAGCAGAGCCAGGTCTACAGGTAGTGTGAATTGGCATTGCCCATTTGACTTCAGTGGAGCTAAGCTAATTTACACCAACTCAGGATCTAGCCTAGAGTCTTAAACCTCTGGGTTGCTCATTTGAACACAGACCAAGCTAATAGTGACTGCAAGTAATTATCATCCAAGAGCTGTTTGGTGGCCCATTTGGCAGCCATACACCAGCTCCCTGTGGAAAGACATCCATGTGATTAACCCTCTCAGCCATCCCTATCCATACTAATTGGCCCGATGGTGGTGTTCCTTGCATAGAAGCAAAGGGCTCCATGGGTTTTGCATCTTAAAACAAAGGGCACAATACAGGAAGGCATGTGGGATTGTGAAGTGATTTGGAATATAGTTTCTTCCTGAATACATCTGAAGTCTCCTGTACTCTTTGAGGTTGGGCATTTCTGCCATTATTCGTTTCGAGTAATGAACAGTAAGGAAAATACCCAATTTGTGTTGTCCGGTGTTAAATTGGAGACTAAAATGAAGCACTGACCTTCTCCTTTTGAGATTCTCTTGAAGAGTACCTCTCTGCCTTTCACAAAGTGTTGGTTCTTTGACCTGAATGTGCTGGTAATGAAATGCAGTGGAACTGCCTTGAAGACGGTGGAAACGTTCCAGGAGAGTTAATTAGAAGTGAGCCCACCCCAGAGCCCTGAATCCAAATAGCACCAAACTTTAAGGGTACTTGGATCAGAATTTGGATCTGAACTTTGCAACAAGAGACTAACTGTATGGAAAATCCTCAAGGTTGCATTGGCCTTGGGAGTGTTTAGGAGGGAGAAATGGCATTGAAGACATATGTGCTCCTTTCATTCCATGAGCACGTCTGCTTTTCTCACAAGAAATGGCCCTGGACCTTTAACTGCCTGATCAGTTCTTATGAAAGCAAAACAAAACCCTTCAGAGTGTGAATAATGCAAGCTTATTTTCTTTACCGAATCTTGGCTGGTAAAATTAAGTACTGAGAATCTTGTCCTTTCAGAATCAGACTAAGGAAATGAATTCTTTCCAGCGGAGTTTATCCTTGGCACTAGATTAAAAAAAGAAGAAGAAAGAAAGAAACAAAAAAGAAATATCTTGTATTAATTGTAAATGATTTTCTACAATGACAGATTGGTTATAAATGGCTGTAAAGCATTGCATATGGCATCCAGTCCTGTGCTGTTTATAACTGCAGGGGGAAAAAAAGGCTGCTTTTGGACTTCTTATTCTGGAAATTTTTTTCTAATGGCATAGGAGCTGACCTTTGTTTTCAAAGTTGTGCTCCAGAGTGTATCTTCTATTTCTAGCTCCTCTCTAGCCACCCAGAGTTTAGCTAAAATAAGCACATGAAATTTTTTATTTCAATTTTTGCTGGTTGACGGATAGCAGGTAGTGTGTGTTATCAACACACTAGGTTCCATTTTTTGGAATAAAGGAATGGAAGCTTTTAAATTGTACTCAATTGTTGAGTTTACCTGACGAGGACTCCAATTCAGGAAAACACGAAAGAACATACTTAACTTTCAGAATTTGCTTAAATCCCTTTGATTTCACTGGGACTCAATACGTGCTTGGATTGCTTTCCTGATATTGATATGGGATGCTTTCCTGAATCTTGGTTGTCAAAGATTAGTTTTTCCTGAGACCACAGAAAATGTGCATGTTCCTGGCCTGTGCAAGCTAGCTCTGTGTGGGTGTGGTGTGGGTGTGTGGGTGGGTTTTTTTTTCAATAGTTAGGCCACTAATGTCTTAAATTTTTGCCTTTGCTAAATTCCTGCCAAGCCATGTCTTTGTCAGGTAGATTTGGAACAAATAATTTCTTCTCCTACTCCCATTCCTCCCTGTAAGGTAAAGAACGAGGCTACGCAAACCTACTGCCATCTCTGTTTTAATTTTTATTTGCAAATATCATAGAGCCATTGCCTCTCTGTTAGGATCAGATCCTCTTATCTGAAGGATTAGAAATGGCTCACTAAACAATATAATCCCTATATAACCCCAAGCAATTTTTCAGAAGGATTTTCCAAGTAGCTGAAGACCACAGTCAAATCTCCAGATAGGATTAATTGGAATAAATCAAGTTTATATCCAACCACAAGTGTAGAAAAAAGTGTGCATGTATAAATACTAGTGTGTGTGTGTATGTGTGTTTCACTTTAATGTAATCCCTAAGGGGCTTTACAGATTTAGACCCAATTCTGCGAACATTTATCTACATGCTTAACTTTATGCCCAGAAGTCTTCCCACTGAAGTCAGTAGGATCGTGCATATATATAAATTTTGGCAGAACCAAACTTGTAAACATTAATATCACTTGCTTTTGGCATTCACCTTCAAGTGTGGACCCTCCTGTCAAATAATTGTAATGTTTATGGACCCAGTCCCACTACTCTTACTCACTGAGTTGTTCATACTCACAGGCATTATCTTCTTCAAATCCATGGGATTCCTTGCATGAGTAAGAATTGCTCATGTGAATAAAGGTTGAGTGTTTTGCCCCACTGATTGGTGCAATGGTTAACCAGCATCTCTCTCTCCACGTGCCTACAGAGCTGTCGTCCCCCACTTGAATTAAATCATTTATCACTTAAACGGCTTGCATTCTTGGCACTTCCTGATTCTGGCAGAGTGAGCAGCACCCTTTTCAAGGGTAATTCAGCCCTGTTGCCCCATTTTTGCCTGTTGTAGTTTGTGCCGAGATCATCTTATATAGTCTATAGCTAATCTAATCTAGGTTAGTTTAAAATGCCACATTTATTTTCTATTCGCTATTCATTTGTGATCCAAATGCAGGAGAGCACAGAGAAAGTGGGGGTAGTACAGGTAAAAGATGCAAACAGGTATGCAGAATGAACACGAGTCTCTGTGGTGCACACAGGAAGCAACACAGGACTATCATCTGTCTATCGTGACACGGCTAGGCCGGCATCAGGGCTGGATCCTGGCTGGACTGGATTGGACTGGCTGGAATTGTAGCACTGGTGCTGGGACTCAGAGCTTGTGCCCTGTGTGCCCAGCGCCAACGACACCCGTGGTTTTCTCTGAATGCTGTGTACATGCCTCACTTTTCCCATATGCTATTCATTTATTTCAGTGATGGGACCCAGGTGTGTGATCATGTCAGCAACCACTAGAGGGCAGATGGGCCTTCCCCAGCCACAAGTATGCAAATATAGCCAGGACCTCTTCCTCTGCTCCAATCAGTTGCAGCATGTTGTGGCAGGTGGAGACCAAAAAGAGTGGCCACTTTGCCAGGAAGGAGAGAAAGGACTAGGGAGGGGCAAAGGCATGGCTCTGCGCGGGAAATGATGGGCTGCCTGGAAGAAAGAGCCAATGCCCCATGGCGGGGGAAGTGGAGGAAGTTGGCTAGAGCAGAGCCCAAGGATGGGGGCTCTGAGACTCCTTGGACGGTCACTGCAGTAACTCCTGATTAAGCTGCTCACAAAGTTTTTCTATGTTGTGAGCTAATAAATGCTTCTGATGCCCACACTGGCTGTGAATTGCTTCTGGCTGCAAGCGGAGGGGTGCATGGCCTTGCCAGGGTGGCAGACTCCAAATTACAAGAGTCCTGACTGGCTATGTCCTAAGTGGCTCCAGAGCACGGTTCTTACGGGACTCCATCACACATGGGTAATTCTGTTTTGGCAAATATTTGGCATTTGGTTTTGCTCTGATATGGAAAGAAAACCAAGCATTTCACAATTCTTTGCAAAAGGGAATGGAGCCTGGCTTCACTAGAGAGCACTGTCTCTGGGGTTCCTACTCTGAGGCAGTCCCCCACGGAGTCCTGCACACCCTAGTGGGTGAGTGAAAGTTGTGTTGTCTCACTCCATCCCCTCACTCCCAATGGCCTTCATGTTGCCAGAGTCATGTGTCAGGCTCTATGCCAACAGAAGCTGGGAGACTTTGCTGAGAGTCTTGTGTCACCTGCTAAATAGCATCAATCAAATAAATGCAGCCCACTCAGTTGGACTGAAAACCAGTTTGTAGCCTTGACGTTTGTTTGTTTGTTTTTAATAAAGGAGAGAATTAACAACAAAGGACAGCACATAATGACTATGTGTTAGGTGATTTGATTATTGCATGGAGGAATGAGTAGTGGGGTGTCAATTTTTCTTGAAGTTTGAATTTTAATGGTATTAAGTTTATAAGTAGTAATTTTGTTTCCAAAGCCAATCTATTTCCTGCAGTTTAGTTTATAATGAAGAAAAGGAGAAACAGATACTGTTCTGACGTTTTGTTTTTTAGCTTCTTAGCTCTGCAGAAATCCTGAAAAGAATTAAGTGACATATTTTGAGGGTTAAACTTCTTTGCAAAGCCAGATTGTTTCTGTCTCGGGTGTCATTTTGGGACAAGTTTTGTTTTCTTTTCGAGCACATCAAATATTTGTAATCCCGGAGGGACTGTGTTGCTATGGTCACTCACTCAAATGAAATGTTTTGTCATTTTATAATGTGCTGATCTCATGGACATTAGCAAAACAGCAAGAAAAATTAAAACGAACAGAGAAATAAAGCTTAGCCAAACTTTGGCAAACTTGAAAAAAGTTCCATATGGGTTTGCTAGAAGGTATGAGTCTGTCCTTGTTTTAATCAGTCTCATTCACCCATCCCTACTATGCAATGGTTTGTTACTGTAGGATAGCACTGGTCTGTGCACCTAGATACCTAGTGATTTTAGTTGTCAGCTTTTGGATGCTTTGATTGTGACACCTGAAAGGGGCCTGATTTTTCCAAAGGAGCCATCCTTCTGAAGAGCAGGTCCATTCAAGCTACGCTGGCGGCCATGCTGTGTGCCAGCCCTGCTCCCTCCTCTCTCCCCACTGCTGCCGAAAGCAGACTGGCCGGAGCGGGGCTGGGGTGGGAGCACCCTTTGGTCCCAGCATCCCCACCCCCAGGGACAGGTCTGTATGCTGGAGGTTGGGGGTACCAATACAGCTGTGCTGCTGTACGAGCGCTTGTGTAGCCATGTTATGGCAATGGGAGAGATCTCTCCCACTGACGTAATAAACCACCTAAATCAGCGGTGGTAGCTATGTTGGCTGGAGAGTGTCTCAAGTTGAGCATCTAAATTAACTAACCACTTTTGAAAATGTTGATACTTGATCTAAATTCATTTCCTAGTATAACACCATTGCCTTCAGTGGAGAAACACCGGGATGGATTTAGCCCATGAGTGTGTTTTCATAGATAGTAGAAGATTCCTGGGATGTAGGCTCCAGTTTGTTGATGTACGGTAGCATACGAATACTACGCCAGTTACTTTTGGGTTTTGGTTGGCTTGCTTTTTAAAACAGTGTACTGAAGACATGAATTTTTTTGTTGTGGAAGCAAAAAACGGTTGTTATGTGATCTAGAACAGCATAGACTCTGTGGAGAGACGGGAGAAGGCTGGAGGGATGTTCAAATTAATGTCCCCCTAAGTTTGCAGGTGTCATTAGAAACACCAATAACAATTACAATAGGGCATAGTGGTTCTCAAACTTTTTAAACGGAGCACCCCGCTTCCCCCGAATTGCGTCCTCCTTTCCCCCTTCTAAAGGGGGGGGGGGCTTTCAGAAAAAAAACATGGGGGCGTGTCCCACACTGGAGGCCTTGTTTTTTTCTGAAAGGGGGGAGTTCAGGGGAACGGGGGGGACGATTACTAGTGGGGCACAGAAGAAAACAGGGCTGACAGTGTGGGAAGCGGGGAGCAGCAAGCGGGGAGCAGGGGCAGCAGCTGCAGCAGCAGCGAGGAGAGCACGCCCACCAGCAGCAGGGGGCTGCTGTTGCTGCAGGAGGTGGGCAGTGGTGACTATTTCCGTCCCCTAGAAGTGTGTAGCTGGACCAGCTTTGTTCCTGCTCTTTGCCCCCCACCATGATCTGGGGGGCACACCCTCTACATTGAGAACAATGGCATTAGAAGATCTTTAGATAAAGGGCCTTTGCCAGCCCATTAATATAAGAACACCCACAGAGGTGCACTAGAGAGTTAATTTTGGCAGGTTTTCCATCTGGAGTGAAATCAAGGTTTAAATGAGATTTCTCAATGAGGAAAACACAGATGGTCAAAACCCAGAGTATGTCTCTCTCCCTGCCTTGCCGGATGACCTAATAATCATGGGCAATTCTAGTCTGAGTGATAGGACTCAGGGGAGCCGGAGGAGGAAGGAATCCTCCACCCAACCAGGTTGTGGAACATCATGACCACCATTCATCCTCTCAGCAACGTTGAAGAATCCTCCAGCTCCGCTCAGGGACTCCAGCTCCAGCTCCTCTCATCTGAAACATGACTTCTTAGACCATGCTTGGGATGCACATTCTGGCTGCCCCGTCTCCCCAGATCCTTCCCTCTTGCCTTGTGAAATCTGATTGTGCTGCACTAGCAGGCATCAGTGGCGTGTACTTTGTAATCTGCTCTGTGCTATGACGCTTGAGATGTAAAGAGGTTTAAGAATAAAAGATGTAAAGAATAAAAGAGCAGATATCCAAGTAGAAGGGTGGAATTGTGGTTAAGGCATTGGATTGGGGTTTGCAGGCACTAGATGCGATCGATAGCTCTGCTACAAATTTGCTGTGTGACCTTGGACAAGTCACTTAGCTTCTCCAGTTCTTTTCTCTGTAAAATGGGGGTGGTAGCACTTTCTTAGCTTACAGAGCTGCTGCAAAGATGGACACAAGATGCCCAGTTGCTAAGGTGATAGGGGGCCTATAAGCAAATGAATAGATAGTTCTCTGTGGTTTAGTTTATTGTAGTACCTATTGCTGCTCTTTGAACTCTTTGAACTTTCCAGCATACTGAAAATAAGTGGCATATTTGACAATCTTTAGAAAGAATTATACAGGGTCACAGTAATACAACCTCTGCCCATGTTTTCAGCAGCAGCATATGATTTATAATCTCATGATGACGATTCATTGCGTATGGAATTAAAAGGCATTCCGGAACTCCAGGGATTTCTGTGACATGGAAAGTTTTGAAATGAGATCCTTCTTTATAAGGGCTTGGTCAAAGAATGCAGTTTATTTAAAAGTACTTAGTTTGCAAATGTCTTGACTCCACCAGAGCCAGGATAGATAACGGCCAAGAGGAGAATGGGCCCCTTTCTAGTAATGTTCCAGGAAGGTGGTAATGTACAAAGGAAGGCTGGATCAGATTAGGAGGGCTGCATTGGGGATATTTGAGAGGTTTTGTTTTGATTTGGGTTTTTTTCCAGGTAATTAAAAAGGTATGTTGGAGCCCAGACCTGGTCCCATTCAAGTCAATGGCCAAACTCCTGCTGACTAATTGAATCACAGAAGATTAGGGTTGGAAGGGACCTCAGGAGGTCACCTAGTCCAACCCCGGCTCCAAGCAAGACCAACCCCAACTAAGTCATCCCAGCCAGGGCTTTGTCAAGTTGCACCTTAAAAACTTGATTGTCTAAGGATCAGGTCCCTTGTGTTGTGTACAATCCTGCCACTTCAGAGTTGACGGGTCAGACGGCCAGACTTGGACACGGGCTGAGAATTTGTATTTACAGGCAGTACAGGCATGAGTGTGTGACAGTGATAATGCCAGCGCGTACTAATTTAAAACCACTGATCTGCAACCCGGATATTGCAATCTAGAGAGACAGTGTAACTTACAGTGGGGTAGTGGAATGTTTAGTATACACTTGTAATGCTTGAATTCAGTGAGGACTATTTAGGAAGGCAACCTGAGGACTCTCCACATAAGAAACATCCCATCAAACACTTGAAAGACAATGGGGGAAGTTATTGACTTCAAGAATCGTAGCCTAACTAAAGCAAAGATGCACCCCTTCTGTGCCAGACTCGGCACCTGCTGGAAGTCAAAAGATACTACACCACTTGAAAGCCCTCTGAGGAGAGGGGAGGAGCAGTCAGTGGGCTCTGGCATGGGCACAGGTATCACTCCTGCATGAGTGTGTACCGAACCTTGGAGCTGGGGAAGGCCTAGGCAGGGAATAGCAGCCTTAGGAAGGGAACAGCATACATATGGTGGTTGTTTTAAGATCTCTTTTCTTTTAAATGCTTCTGTTGTAAATCACTGGTACTTTGGTGTACGGAGGCTGTTTGATCACTGCTTAGCTCTGTCATTGCTCCTGGAGGGAACAGAAAATTTCAGATATTGAACATAGTTCAGACCTGCTGGGATTATCATGGTTGATATCCAAGGCCCAGTCAGAGTGTGGAAGACTTGCTCGCTTCCATCCTAAGAAGGGTGGTGGTTCAAGGCCAGAGACCTGAGGGAGTGCACTCAAAGGCTATGTCTACACTTGTAAATTTAAGTCAACTTAGCATGTCCACACTTAAATTTAAAGTCGACTTAGGGGGGAATTTACAAAGTCGACCTAGAGCGTCCACACTGGACGCCTAGATCGACTTCTAGGGGCTAGGGAGACCTTGGGCAGGTCCACAGGGACAGCGGGGCACCCCTTGCCCAGTGCCAGGGGGCTCAGCCTTTGCCCCATTGTACCTGGGTACAATGGGGCAAAGGGGGACAGGGACCCTGGCAGGGCATGGGGCAGGGTGGGCAGGGTGTGACGCTGTCCGGATATAGGGAACTATTTATGATATTATTTTCTATTAATATCTCATAAATGCTATAATCCATAGGAACTATGTCATGTTTGGTATCAATAGAAAGGTAGTAATTTGATGGGAATGATTGTATAGTTTATCTATAGGAATTGTATTTGTATTAGAAGTTAGGAATATGGTTGTTATATCTATACTTTAACTTGTGTGATTCTGGGGAAACTCCCCAGACTGGCTGTCTACAACCATTGTGTCCTTAATGGCTCATCAGGTTTCTCCCTGGGCCCATTGTACCTGAGAGCTTCCTTAACATTAACTTAGGGCTACCCCACGTCTACACTGGCTTAATTCTTTAAAAAGTTGAATTAAGCCTTAAATCAAATTAAAATGAGGTTTAATAAAGTCGACTTAATTTTCATTAAGTTGACTTTATTTTCCTTAAGTCAACTTAAGCAAGCTGCTTAAGTCAACTTAAGAAAACTGTAGGTAGACGCAGGGTAAATTAAGTCGACTTAAGCAAGCTTAAGTCGACTTAATTTACAAGTGTAGACGCAGTCAAAAAGACTAGGAATGGAAACAGTTAGCCTAGTAACTCTGACAGTGAGTTCAAGGCATGAACTTGGATTCAAACCTGGATTTGTGTCTAGGGCTCAGAAGAAGGATGGCCAAAATCACAGTTTAACCGTGGTGCACCTGAGTATGAATGCCTTAAATCCAAACTCTGCCCCAAGATGAAGATCTGATTCTAGTTGTTATCATTGATGTATTTTGAGTAGACCTTATGTTACATTAGGATAACGCATTGTATAGATTGAGTCTCCAGTCACTGCCTTTTTAAAAGATTTTTGTGTTTTGTTAGTGCAGGGTAGTAAATTTAAAGCCTGAGGGTTCCTTCATGTATGGAACGCATTCCAAGAAGGTCAGCTGTTCCATTGCCTCTTTCATTCAAAGAAAGGCTTAGATATTGAACCTGGGATTTTCAAAAGAAGCTGATAGAATGAGGAAATTATTTGGGAACTAGTTTGAAAATCCCAACCTCAGTTCACAAAAGTCTACACTTTGATGATAACATTTAAGAAAACAATGACTATAGAACCAGGAGCAAATATCTTGAGACTGTGGGCTAGTCTGCACTGACAGCAGCAAATTCTCTGCCGTCAGATCGATCTTCCCAATCAGCTGATCAGCTCTGTGATGACCCTGTAAGTCAATCAGAAAGTTGATCTCTGAAGACCTCCCGGGCAACTGAAGTACCACTGAGTTTGAAGGGAGAGCACTCCTTCGACTCAGCGCAGTGGGCATGCCTGTAGTAGGGAAGTTGACAGGAAATACGCAAGTTATTTTAAGTAACTTGTGTATCTCTCTTTGACTGCTGCTGAAAACAGCGGGCAGTGTAGATTTGTCCAAAGAAACTGAGTCAGATCTGAATCTTGGTTAATACTGGTGTAAACCTGAAGTAACTCCACTGAGGTACAAGTCACTAGGCCAAATTCTGATTTCACATTACATCAGTGTAAATCAAAAGTACTCAAGACAATGGAGTTATAATGGTGTAAAGCTAGAATAAGGCTTTGTCTTCACTAATAAAAAATGTTTTTAAAGTGTTCTTAATATTGCAAACTAATATCTAAATTGTAGATGATTTGAGTTAACTAGTTCAAGGTAAAATCCTAGAGAAAATAAAGCAGTTTGTACGTTACACATGAGTTAGCAGGTCAAGTTAAACTTTAGTCTCCTTCATAGATTATAACTCAACCAGCTATAATGTATATGAAATTTAATTATCCAATTTGACCTAATGGGAAAAAATAGTTTTGAAATGTTTTGAGAATTCTGTAATATCAGCTCTTTTGGGGTTAAGGGAGGGAGAAGGTGGATCTCTTAGCCACCTATTCACACAAAGAATCAAAATATTTTGTTTATCCTATGTAGATAAAGATCTAAGTCAGTGAAACCCAAAAACTTCCTTAATTGTTACAATTGTGAAGATGGCGTTTGAATTCTTATCTGTTTTTCTTTATTCAAAGTAATATCGTAAATCAACCAAGAGCCCTCTATCTAAAATCCAGGCTGTGATAGAAGTAGATTTAATATCACAATTACAAAGCATATTCCCTTCCTCCCCCACCATTCCCTTCTCCATCTGTGTAGGGGAAGATAAAAGTGCTTTATGAAAAATTAAAATATATCTCTCCATTCAGTGCTAAAGAAATGTGGCCTGAAGCCATTGAAATTGAGAAAGAAGGTCTGGGTTTGAAGTGATGATAAAAATCACTTAATAGTGCATGCAGTTGTATGTGATATTGGCTTTCTCGCGTATTTCCTTCAGTTTCTTGCATCAGTCCTGAGTCTTGAAGCACTTGCATACATTTACTCATGTGTGTAACAGTAATCAGGTCATTGATTCCATTGGATTGCTTAAGGCTCCAATTTCTGAACTAATTTGAGCAGATGCTTAACTTTAAAAAGATAATAAACTGCACTTAAATTGATTAGGTTTAAGCACCTGCATTCCATTAAGTGGTTTGCTAAATCAGGGCATATTTGCATGACTGGTTTGAGGTGCTTTTATTTGGACCCAGTGTCTAAAATTTTAATTTGTTTTAAAATCAATGCAGTTCACCTGTAGAGGGCTGCTATGTTCCATTCTGGAATGTGGCTAATTTTAAATAAATCTGAATTCTGTAACTAGGATTTAAATTTATAAAACCTTTAAGTGTTAATCTGCAGAGAGGCATCATTATCCCCAAATAGGGATAAAAGTAATTCCATGATTTAGGCCAGAGTGACCTAATCCTGGAATCAAACTGAGCTAAGCCCCAGATCTTTTGTAGTGTTCTGTACTTTGCTCATTGGTACCTTTGATTATATGTAGTGTGTAAACTAGAGATTCAAGTTAAAACTAATTTAACCTCATTGCTCCTAATTGTACTCCTGTGACTTCCTGGGACGTTTACGCCATTCAGTTATTTGTAAGCATTTCGGGTCCCCTTTTGTTGTTGCTTAGCCAAGCTGTACATACTGGACCAGATTTTCACTGGGTGAAATCAGTGGAGTTACAATGATTCACACTAACCAAAGATCTGGCTTGTTCGTTTAAAGAAAATCTTCCCTCCAAATCCCTAGAGTCCTTTGATAATTTTTCTTGCTCTTTTTTTTACTTTTGTCATTTTCTTTCTGATCAAGTGCCCAGAATCAAACAAAGTGCAAGTGAGGGCTTATCAAAGTTGTACAAGTAGAGTCTATGATGCAAAGTCTTGGTGTACGCAGCCCTAAATTATATCATCTTTATTCCCCTGCCATACTGCATTGCAAACTCAAATCCAAATGAATGGTGGCTATCCCCTTCAGTTCTCATTCTGTATGGCTGCTTCCTAGGTGTCCCTGTGCAACTAATAGCAATAATATTTGTCATTGTTGTTTTTATTTTAGTAATTGTTACAGTATTGCAATCCCAAGCATTCAGAAATCAAGATTTAGGACCCTGCAAAACTATGAATTTGGCTTTAAAAGTCATGAGAAATATTTTTAAAATTGCTTTTATGTTCTTTTTCTTTGCCTTGCTTTTGAGTCTGAATAGTCCAGGGGGGTCACATTTGCAAGCTGTTCTTTGACTACACGAGGGCTATAAACATACTTCTTTAAAATTAAGGCTGAGGTTTTCATGTGTTCACATGACTCCAGGAGCTGAGACTTTAAGAAAAAACAACAGTTATTGATAGACTGTAAAATAGTGAGAGTCAGCAATGCTTCTTATTATAGTTTGTACCCTTTGTGTCTTATTCAGATAACCCACGTTCTCCTTTCTCATCATTCATTGTCCACATTTTTAAATTCCCATTTCACCTCTCTTCTTGAGTTTCCCTTTGCTTCCTTTATCATCATGCTTCCCTGCTCTGATGCAGTGAATTCAAGGATATTAAAGTGGAGCAGAGAACTCTCTCCATCTCTCTTCCCCTATCCCCCAATACTTAATGCAAGAGGTAGAATCCAAATTAAAACAGGCTTTGAACCCATAATATATTTGCCTCCACAGCTCTCTCTGGCTGCTAGTTCTTGGTTTGAGGCCATACACTTTCCCATTGCACCTGTACTATGTTGATGCTACACTGCAGTCCTGAGGCTTGGGCTACACTACCTGCTTACCTCAATATAATTACGTTGCTCAAGGGTATGAAGAATCCATACGCCTAAGTAATGTATTTATACCAGCCTTGACCCTGCATGTAGACAATGCTATGTCGCCGGGAGAGCTTCTTATGCCAGCATAGTTATCACCTTCTTGTGAAGGTGGAGTTACTAAACCAACAGAAGAACTGTCTCCTCTCATCTTAGAGTGTCTTCACCAGACGCGCTACAGTGGCACAGCTGCACTGATGCAAATTAGTCATGTAGACCTGCCTTGAGAGGAACAGAGTCCTGGGGCACTTTTAAAGACTAACAGATTTATTTATTGCGTGAGCTTTCATGGGAGAAAATCCCACTTCGTCAGATGCTTTGAAGATGGGAAAATTACAGAATGGGTGGAAATTAAATGCAGGGGATCATAGGATCAGGTCAGACTGTAACAGCAAATCGAAATAGATG
Organism: Pelusios castaneus; assembly: GCA_007922175.1. Taxonomy (NCBI): domain Eukaryota; kingdom Metazoa; phylum Chordata; order Testudines; family Pelomedusidae; genus Pelusios; species Pelusios castaneus. The sequence goes on from ML685891.1 coordinate 4,166,904, forward strand.
TTAGGATTCAAACTCTGGGAAATAGCACATAGAGGAAGGTGAGGTTAAATCACCTGTTGTAATGAGAAAAAAAATCCGTGGTCCCTGTTTAGCCCCAAGACAACTGAGTCGAATTTGCATATGTTTATATTTATATGCAAATTCGACTCAGTTGCCTTGGGATTAAACAGGGACTATAGATTTTTTTTCTCATTACAACAGGTGATTTGACCTCACCTTTCTCTATGTGCTGTTCCCCAGTGTTTGAATCCTAACATCTGTTTTGATTTGCTATTACAGTCTGACCTGATCCTATGATCTCCTGCATTTAATTTCCTCCCATTCTGTAAATTTTCCATCTTCAAAGCACCTGGCAAAGTGGGATTTTCTCCCACAAAAGTTCATGCGATAAATCTGTTAGTCTTTAAAAGTGCCACAGGACTCTGTTTTTCTGCAGTAGACTAACACGGCTACCCCTTTGGAACTTGCCTTGAGAGAGACATTTTTGCTTTAGGAAATATCAGGTATTCACCTTTCCATATGGTATATCTCAGCAGTGGTGTTCCTAGTTCACTGATGAGCTAGGAAGAGGCACAAGCTTTATTTTTCAAAAATAAATAAAGGTTTTGGGGTGCCCTATTTAAGATCCCTTGCCGTGTCTGATTTTCAGACATTGGATGCTCAGTGCTTTATGAAAATCAAGTTGCTTTAAAGGTGTCCCAATTTGGACACCCCAAATCACTAAGTACTTATGATAATTTAGGCCACGAAATCCTTTCCATTTCTTCATTGCCTTTCCCTGCATCTGTGACAAGCAGCATTTCAGCATGGCTGTGTCAAATCTATTTAAAGTGCTCTTATTATAATTAATGAACTGTAAAGCTTGCAACAATTACTGTCAATTAAAAATGTTGCTCTTTGCACTGATTTTTTTTTGTTTAAAAGTTATCTACACTAATTATTTAATTTCATGTAGCTTCATGGGACACTATGGAAGTTAGTTTTAAATATATATTTAATGCAAGATTTTTGTGGTGTAGCAATTTCATGACCAACTTCACTGTGCTTCATATCATTGTCACTTGAAACATCATGGTGACAGCAGGTATGGCTCTCAGATCCTCCTGCAGAAAAGATAAAACCACCTTCCATTTGGATGAAAGAAGATTTTTCAATAGCTGTATAGGTCCTATGAGACACAGTTAAACAGATCTCATTCCATCTACTGTATGACAGCAACACACTATCATACAGCATGTGTGCTGGAGCAATACAAGTGCCCCTTTGATGGAATTTTTTGCTTCACTTCTCTAAATGCTCCAAGAACAAATCCTCTGAAAGCCATATGTACTGTACATCTTAGTGCCGAGAAGTTCCAATGAAGATCAGAACCCCATTGGGCTAGGTGCTGTACACAAACAGCGAGAGAGGCGGTGCATGTCCCAATGGTGTGTATAAGTGGAATTCATTTCTAGCTCTTTAAAAAGGCAAGATAATGGCCATTAAGTCACACTACCACTTCAGCATTGTTTAGAGCTTCCCAACATGCTTTATGAAGTTAAATAACAGGATTACAGAGATAAAGACTGGAACAGAGAGCAGTATTAACTGGTAAGGTGCAGAGGAAAGGTATCTGTTTCCTCTGAGATTGAAAATTTGGGGAGAAGAGATACAAGAACTCTTGAGAAGTTCTCAGGAGACCCAGGGAAGACGGCTCTTATATCACCAAGGGTCATATTGTATGGAGGGACAAACAAGCGATGGGGAGGCGGAGGGAGGCACAGGGAGGGAAATACAGAGGGAGGGCCTTGTGACTGTCAATCACGTTAGCCAAGTGAATGTGGGATTGTGAGCTCTGTATCCATAATACAGTCACACGAGTGTTAGAGGAACACAGGACTCGCCCTGTGGCATCAGACTGTGAGCCAGTGTCCTGCCTCTCCCAGTAGTTTCAGAAGAAAATGAAAGGAAATGCAGTGGTAGGCAGTTCTGGACTACTAATAGCAGAATAGAAGGGGGGCGTACTCCAGATTAATGGTTCTGGGATCGGCCCAGTTCTCTCTTCCTTTGCTTAGAAATCAGTGATTAAGGGGCTTGCCTCTGTGTAAATAGTGGGCTGCCTTTGTTCTGGAGTTATGCAGGAGGTACATTGAGGGGGTAACACTAACGTCAGCTCCTAAGCCTGAGTTTACGGATGTAGGCTGTCAGTAAGATCGACAGTTCCATTAAGCAGCAGCCCTCTCTCGGTATGAGTGATTAAAATGTCTGCATCCATCCTTCTCTTCATACATCATATCACTGCACTGGCGCTTAATCAAAAGCTGAATAAAATGCAATGCATTCTTCATAGCTTTTTATTTTTTCCCCAGTCAGGGACTCAGACGGGGTATTGCCAAGACATACTGTCCATCATAGAGTTTGTATTTTTTCTGGAACCGATGTTCATAATTCCAAAAGTTGCTTTAATAAAAGCTCTTATTTCTTGTTATTGAAAAAGGAAGCGCAGTTACAGCTTTTGGCCTGAGAAAGGAGTTTCTGTTTGGTCTCCAGATTACCATGATCCAGTAAGGAACATTGGTTAAGCAACTGGAGGGACTCAAGGAGAACTTGGTTAAATTCCTCTCTCTCCTGCAGATTTTCTGGAGGACCTAGGGCAAATCACTTAATCTATCCATACTTCAGTATCTCCCCATCCCCCACCCTTCTGTCCTGTCTCTTTAGTTTGTAAACTCTTCAGGACAGGGGCTGCCTCTTATTGTATGAGATTTGTACAGCACCATGCACATTGGGGACCAGATCTTGGTTGGAGCCCTTAGGCACTATGGCAATACCAACAAAATAACTGGGTCCAGACTGGCAGGATGAGTCCTGGAGCCCTGTGGATGCCAGTAGGGATCCACATGAGCACCGGAGTCTGTGCGTGCAGATCCAGGTGCATGATTGGAGCCTAAATGTGTAAATACAGGAAACGGTAGTTGCTACCTTCACAAATGTAACAGGCCTTTTTAAAACAAAAAAGAGGGTTGGGGGTTTTCCAAACTGTGCTGTAACTTTAAATAGCTAGTGAAGGCCTCCTGGTAAGCATTTTATGCAGCAGAACAATTGAGCAAATTCCTCAACAAAGCTTTACGCCAGCCTTTGTTCAGATAAAGGATTAAATTCACTCTAGCTGTGTTTGTGGGCTGACTGCCTGTTATATGCTATAACCACAAAGACCACGTTTGTCTGTCTCCGTCAGAATTGTACCTAAACATGAAGTTTCTCTGTAGTGCAACCTACTGTGCATGCTGCTGGCTATCTGACATTTAATTCTGAGGAAATGCAGTGCTAAAACATCCTGCATTTTCTGCAACTCCTGGGTGGGTTTCACAGCATTTCTGCATACAAAGAACATGAACATTCTGTTTCACTTTTAACCTGATCATGAAAAAATTACCTATTTAAGCAGAGACAATGACTGCATAGTACTTCATGTTCCATTTATCCAAGCTACATGTATGGTCCCCATTACATACTATCTGAGCACTCCACAATCTTTAATATATTCATGCTCACAAGGCCTCTGTGGAGTTTGGGACGGCTATTATCCCCATTTAAAAGATGGGAAACTGATGGACAGAGACATTTGCCCATGGTCACAGAAGAAGTCTGAGACAGAACTAGTAACTGAACCTAGGTCTTTCAGGTCCCAAACTAAAGCCCCTACCTACTGGACCAGCATTCCTTTCCTTTTCAGCTTAGACACCTTTGGTCTTTCACTGTGAGAAGCAGTTTTCTATTTTGCATAAATCCTTTCCATTTATTAGTATTTATTAATGTGTTTGTCTTGTCGTAACTCCTAAAACCCCAGTCCTGGATTCAGGGCCCCAATGTGCAGAGCACTGCACACACGTATAATACAAAGATATTCCTGTCCCTGAGAGCTTCCAATCTTGAACCTTTTGCATTAATTGTTTCCACAAAATCTCTGTAGTCCAGGATCCAATGTGCTCCTTTCCGCCGTGCCATCCGAAGACATTGTTGGCACTGCGAGCAATCCCAGTTTCCTTACAAATTTTGTTTTGCTCAAAACAAACAGGTTTAAGTGTTTGTTTTTCCATCTCTGTCATTTTCGAATGGTGTCTGGAAGCTGCTTTGCAATCAGAAGGTTGAATGACTAAGATCTTTCAAGTGGCGCACTGTGGTGTGAGCACAACGGCATGTTTGATCCATGCCGGGCAACTTATCTTGTGCTGTTTATGAATTTGCAATGCGATATCAAACATCCAGTGATAAGTATGGCAATTACAGCTCTTGAGAATTTTAAAATGCATGCTTCTTGCGGGGGGGCAATATTTCTTCCCCACCCCCAAACACCTCATTGCCAGCGTCATAGATAGCACCATAGCTAGAAGGAACCACAAGGGTCATCTAGTCTAACCTGCTCCCAATTGCAGATGTCTAGCCACATGTGGATGCCTTTTCTCCTGCCACTTAGCACTGTTGGGGGGAAAAAGAGCTTGTGAAAATTGCTATGTTGGTGTTTTATCCGGTGCTTCGCTAGGTGCCAGGGAATATTTCCAGAGGAATAGATGGCCTTTGGTGCCATTGCACGATATTCACATTGTCGGTTTGAATCCATGAGTGTAAAACAGGAAGAACAATGGGTAAGATCACCTCTTAAAAGGGGCGATTTTAGCGGAGGCATAACGGGAAAGCAGCTTTGACAAGCTGTGCATGTGGGTAATTAATGGCTTCCTTTTAGACCACACACAAACATATTGGCCCCTTTTTGTCTCATGTTTCTTTGCCTTTATGATGCTCTGCACAGCACAACTGGCAGGACCCTCCTAGAGCACTGTACTGACAGCGCATTATGTTCCCATGGCCAGCAGCTACGCAGGCGTGTGACACTGATCAGTAACTAGCACAGAATTACTGTCTGAATGCTCGCTATGGCTGAAATACGCCTTGCCTATGTTACCTCAACCAGGCTGCCCGTTACTGCCAAATCACTCAAAATGGAGGGAGGAAAGGGGTCATCCGTCCTCTCATGGATCTAGAACTCCTTGCTTTACTAAGTTATATAAATGTTGCTAATGCTGATGGTATTGTCAGAAACTTTGTGTTTGCTGGTTTCTTTTCTTTTCTTTTCTTTTCTTTTCTTTTCTTTTCTTTTCTTTTCTTTAAGCACTCAGCTTGCCTCATATGAAATGATGATAACTTTGTCAAAACTGCTGTCTGTTGGCTTGGAGCATTAATAGCAAGAGCGAAGATTAATAAAAGCCTGTCACTTTTATTAACTTTGTAATCTAGTGCATTATTTAATTCCAGGCAGGCATGAAGTGCAGTTCTTAAAGCTTTTAAACTGCTTTGTGCGTGCTTGTGAAATAGATCTACTGTGGCTGATATCATAAAGCCAACAACACAGTGCTATCTAGTTTCCACAGTTGCTTGCCATTCAATTGCAGTAACCCAGAACAATGCTCCTTGATAATCGTCGGGATAAATGCCGACCCTGCATCCATGATCACAGGATGAAATTAATTCATGCTTCTTAGGTTTTTGTCCTCAACCATTGTGATCTGATTATATATGATCCAGTGTTGCCAAGTCTCACAATAGTTGAGCGTGTTTTAAAGCACCAGCTCCTGGAGTCATGTGAATATGTGAAAAGCTCAGCTTTCATTTGGGAGGAAAAAAAAAGATTCTGGCCCTCAGGGTGATGAAAAAGGGCCAGGAAACGTGACATGGATGTAGCTTAAAGCTTTAAAAAACATAAAACAAAAATAAATAAATATTTAAGCCAATTTCACTGTATCTGTGGTTCCCAAATACTTTTTGGCCAATACTGATTATCAGAGTAAAAATACACCAAAGAGATGGGCTAAGCCAACACTCCTACCCGCCCATGAATGGTATGGCAGTACTTGATCGTGTCTATTAAGGATTGTCAACGGCAGTTCTCCAAACTTCTTATTAACAACTCAGTAGAGCAGTGGTCACCCATGTACCAGGCTCCTGCACTAGTAATGAAAAAGGCTCTTCGTGGCATCATTGCCTCACTCTCAGACACCAACACACAGGATATGGTAGAATGAAGATAGAGACAGAAAGACCTAATTGCTGTAGGTCACTGACTTCATCCCAAGCCAGTGGGAATATAGCCGCCATTTGTGAATCAGATCATTAACATTCTTTTCCCCCAGCTAACAAGCCCTTTGGCATAGAACATGTAAACAGAGAGGCCCAGAGAATAATAAAAAAAGGCTTTAGTATAGAGTGTGCCGTAATTGTGTTTATTCTGTTGCAGCCTGCAAATTTGGGAGCTAAAGCACACAAATTGCTGGCTGAGGCATGGCAAGTACAGCGAGAAGCCAGGAAAGTGGAACATTTTTATATTGTCAGGGCATTTGCTAAGTTAGTGGTGGAGTAAGCAAAGCCGCGAAGGGAAAGGCAGCGTGACAGGCTGCAAACAGAATAAACAGCGAGTGAAATATTGGTTAATGTGCTGGCGCTTTGTCAGACACGTTGATGGATGCTGAAGAGGTGGAAATAATTCCAGAAATATTTTTTTTTAAACTCTTGTGTCTTGTGGGGGAAGGGGGAAAGGGGGAGAGGGGAGGAGGTGTGTGTAACCTAGACTGCTGAGTTTTAAATTCTGCCTCTTCTAGAACTGTTTCTTGGCCATGGAAAGAACCAGGGTTATGTCTACACTTGCTAAAATTAGTTCGAACTAACTAATTCAAACTAATTTTAGTTAGTTCGAATTAGCGATCCCCATTCATTTCAATGGCCGGTTAATTCGAACTAAGAAATCAGTTCGAATTAACATGGCCACATCGGTTAATTCGAACTAGTTAGTTTGAATTAACCTCTTAGTTCGAATATCCTATTCGAATTTATTAGTTTGAATTAAGGAAGCCCTTAATTCGAACTAACTAAAGCCTAGTGTATCTCCAGTGTTGTGTGAACTGAGACGGTATGTTAGTTGCACCCTGCAAAAGATGGTGGGTTCCCCCAGACAGGACACTAACAGTGGATATTGCCCAACTCTCCTGCAGCCCCCAAACATCTCCACTTGGAGCAATTTGACTGTGTTCTTAAAAGTATCTCATTCCTACGACAGGATTGTGTGTACAAATAGAAGCCATAACTCCCATGCTTAAATGGTCCCTTAGGCTTAGACTATGTACTAACTCCTTACCGTAAACTATTGTTTCAATCTTATATTTACCTGTGAGACCTTTAATACCTTTCACAGACCTGAAGAACAGTGCTATGGCCTAGTTTACATTAGCACTTATGCTGGCTAAACTCAGGGGAGTAAAAAAACAACGTCCCTGAGAGACAAAAGCACTGTCCCGCCAACATAGTCACTACCATTCATTTGGGGGGTTTATTATGTCCGCAGGAGAGCTCTCTCCTCAGCTGTACTGATACAGCCAGGGCCACCCTTGGGGGCGGGGGAGCGAATGGGGTGGTCGCCCCGGACCCCGCAGTTATGTGGGCCCTGCGCTGTCCCGCTCCCAGCAGGGCAGTGCGGGACCTGTGCCATGGCCCCCCCAAGGCCACACTTCCCCCTGCTCCCCACTGCCTTGTGAGCCAAAGGCAATGGGGCGGGCCAGAAGCACTTCCCCTGGGCTGGACTCCTCCCCGTCGCCAGGGCAGAGCACGCAGGCCCAGGGGCGGGGCAGGTGCACAGGCCCGCCTTCTGCAGCCTGCCCAATGCCCCTGGCCACGGCCAGGAAGGGTCCCCGTCCGTGGCCTCAACTGGGGCTGGCTCCCGACGGCAGCCTCAGTTCCCTGGCTGGGGCGCCACCCGCAGCAGCCTGGGGTCCCAGCTGCAGCTGGGGCGATGGAAGCCTCGGCTGGGGCCGGAGGGTGGCCTCGGCTTCCCAGCCCGGGGCCGACTCCCCGCCACCCAGGGCCGCGGCCACAGCCTCCGCACCCAGCCGCCCTGCGGGCGGCCTCACCTTCCCGGCCCAGGGCCATGGCTCCCAGCCTCAGCTTCGGGGGCTGGCTCCCCGGGGGGGGGGGGGCGACCGGGATCCCTGGGGGTCGGAGCAGGGTGGCCCGCTGCACCCCCCCTACCTGCATGGGGGGGCAGGGCCCCACCTCAGCCGATTGGCCCTGGGCCCCGCTCCCCAAGGGACGGCCCTGGATACACCTCTGTCGCCGTAAGTTTTAAATGGTAGACTAAACCTATATAGCTCAAAAGCTTGTCTCTCTCCCCAACAGAAGTTGGTCCAATAAATGATATTAATATCCTGGAACCGGCATGGCTAAACAACATTGCATGATTCAAAGGTTATTTGTGCATGACACCTGCATGTATGTTGCTCCAAAGGTTTGCATCACTGATGCATCAGACGCTCTTTGGCATGCTTCTCTGTGCAGCGTCTCACTGTGCTGCCGTGTTATGCAGGCCTCAGCAAATCTTCCTCACACCTGGGGGCCAGCCCAAATACTTAGGGGCCCCCTTCTATCAAGAGACTGCCACCACTTCTTCCGGCCACGGTGCAGAGCACACAGGGGGGTGGAGGGGGCAGCAGTGATAGCGTCAGCACCGCTGGCTCATTTTTTAGGCACTAGAGGGCATTCGCCTCCCTGGCTGCCTCGGCGCTCTACGCACCAGGGGCAGAATCCTGGGTGCCAGTGGTGACCTGATGCCCAGGATTTGTCAAGCCTTGGAATTAGATATTATATTTTTCCATCTGAAAAGGGACCAAACAGGTTCTTGCATTCTTTCAAGTATTGCTACTAAAAGCTGCTCTTTTTTTTTTTTTTCACTGTTCCCTCCACATTTGTGGCTTTAACAGCATTTGCCTTTACTGCAGCACCATGACTGACTTAGGCATCTGTGTGAGCTTATTCTGGGCAGTCATTCTGCAGCAGCCACTAAGCATATCTCCCTCAAACACATAACTTTCTTTAGCCACTCAGGGCAGGCAATTGTAAGTCTAGTTCTGCGTCCAGATTCCCTTCAAGGCTGCCCGGTCCACTGAGTTGCACTTTTGGCACTGGTTAAGCTCAGATATTCGCAACACAAAGCCGAGCAAAATGGTTTTAAGTTTTATTTTGTTATAATGATGGAATCCAGCAAGGTTTGCATTGACCTTTGCCAGATGTTTTCACTCTCCCTGGCTTAGAATTCACCCGAAACCAGTCAGCCTCACTGCTGCACATTCAAATGGGTCTGAACAGAAGATGTTTGTGCAGTGTTCTGCCAGCTCTGTTAATTACATTCTGTCTCTCTACATTCGCTTCATAGTTTATAATAATGAAAAAGGTAGAAATAATACCAAAAGTAAAATCACTGTTGTAATGATGATTGTTTTGTTTCTGATATTATATAGCAATGATTTGTAAACTTGTTAAAACTTCCTACATTCCTATTATCATTTTTTCTTTATAACTCTTTAACTCTATAACTTGGTAAGCGAGGATTTTTTTTTTCATTTACTGGCTGGAATTACCCGGTATGTAGAGACTGTGCATTATTGGACAACTATAATGCTCCGTCCCACATGTGGCTGCAGTTTTTTTGGCAGGTGAGGATTTTTCCTGTCTATAGTTTGTAAATACCTTGCTGTGAGAGCCTTCTAGATGAACGGCTCTATGTGTTATTGATAGAATATTTTGTACATGTGATGCAAGCAACAATACAGATATACAGAGAAGACTGGAAATACAATACTGCAAAGAAAGCACCTATTACGATATTTGTATAGACATTAATAAAGTTTCAGCATAGACTGTGGAACACATGTTCATTTTTTTCTGTAATCCCTCTGCATAAAACAATTTTATAGGTTTTTTTTTTAATTCTCTGTGTTGTGAAAACCAGTACATCCACGTTGCTCTGAGAAAGCTGACAGCAAACAGAGAAATGAAATTTCTAGACTGGGTAAACCCCATCCACTAGAATTTAATACTTTCATAGGTTTGGTATTTGAAGCCAAAAGCTTCTGATTGCGAATGGCAGAGGGAAATGTAAGCTCATGTCTGATTATTTGAAGGAATGAAGGAAACTAAAAATTACAACAGCTTACTGCTGAAAAAGTTAATTGTATTGATATGTTAGAAAAATAGGTTGGATAAGGTTAACTTCAAAGCTGCTTACACACCTAACCTGTGTGGGTGCTTAATAAAATCCCACTAGGCTTCAATAGTAAAAATCTCTGAGGGCAGGAACTATCTTTTTTTATTTTATTTTGGTACAGCACCTAGCACAATGGGTCCTGGTCTACAGCTGGGGCTCTCAGATGTTCTGATAAAATAAATAGTAATATAGATGCCTAGCTCCATCTTTGGGCACCAAATACCTTTGAAGTTTTGGGCCTTAGGCACCTTGGTGTGACTTGCAATGAATCTTTGCCTAAATCATTTTTGAAAATGGGATTTAGGCTTGTAAGGCACTTAAGGCCTTGTATAAGTGCCTAAAGATGCAGATAGGCCTTTAGTGGGATTTGCAAAAGCACCCGGGCACCTAAATCCCATTTGAAATCAATGTGCCATATTGTCGTAGGTAAAACCCACAAACAAATGGAAGGAAATTTAAGGCAAACCCTTAAGCATGTGACAAGTTCCAAAGGGGTAACCGTGGCAGTCTAGTTCAGCAAAACCAGCAAGAAGTCTAATGGCATTTTTAAAGACTAATACATTTATTTATCGCATGAGCTTTCATGGGAGAAAATCCCACTTCATCAGAAGCTTGAAGATGAATGGGAGGAAAGTAAATGCAGGGAACTGTAAGTCATAGGATCAGGTCAGACTGTTACAGCAAATCAATGCAGTTGTTTAGATTCAAACAGTGGACAACTTATCCATCATCAAGCGTCTGATGAAGTGGGATTTTCTCCCAAGAAAGCTCATGTGATAAATAAATGTGTTAGTCTTTCAAAAGTGCCACTAGACTCCTTGTTTGTTTTACTTAAACCTGTGAGTAACTTTATATCCTGGAGTAATCCCATTGGCTTCAGTGGGTCTGTTTACGTGAGTAAAATTAAGCATGTGATTGAAGTGGTTGCAGGGGCAGGACATAAACTGTCCATACAGGGAAATGGTGGGATTGACCGGTGCTGGGATGCTGAAAGGCAATCTGAGCTGTGCAGTTATAGGCTTCGTTGAAGGAACACAAAACAAAACCCAACCTATGTTCAAAGTGCTATGAATGCACAAAATAAACAAATAGAAATACGTTTCCTGCTCTAATCTCTTAGTAAGATTAGTGGTCACTTGAAACAACAGTAGTTAAAAAAAACCCAAAGCTAGACATAAGTACTGCTTTTAAGTTGATGTACCCCTTTAAACTTAATATTTGTAGCAGCTTTCCAGGTGCCTGGCTGTGACTTGCTCTATATTAGAAGTAAGAAACATTCTCTGTATTTCCCTGCACCTTATTATTGGTCATTTTGCTGTAGTGCAGTTATTTTTTATCTATTATATATTGTTGTCAATAGAATTATTCTGCCCCTAGCCTGTAGATAAGGACAGTTACTAAATGAATTTGAGCTTTTCCTTAAAGGTTAAGTTGCTGCCTTGCAAGTTAATGAATAGCAAGGGGAGACGCTTTCCCTGTGCAATGAACAGCTCTTGAGTCCTGATCTTGCGAATTTTTCAAGTATTACATTATTGAATAGCCTTTATAATGGTAAGTTTCATATTGAAATTCTTCATATAATCCTCTAAATTAGAAATAAGCATCGTTAATGCCTTTGGAATTGTTTTGGAACCATTGTGCTTTGGTTCAGATATGATCCAGCATTACCAAGTCTCGTGATATATGGTGTGGTTTTCATAAAGCCCCAGCTCCTGGAGTCAGATGAATAAGTGAAAATCTCAGCTTTCAGTAAAAACAAACAAAACCCAACAACCACAACCAATGTTCTGGCCCTCATTGTGAAGAGAATTTGAAAACATGACTTGGATGTAGCTTAAAACCTCAGAAAATAAATAAAAGAACTCAAACGGAATTTATCTATTTATTTATTTATTTAAAGAACAGATGATGTTTAAACCGACCCCATGATGGTTTTTGAACCCTTGGGGCTGGCAATACTAGTGCTTATCTGAGAGAAAATACTTCAAAGAGATGTGCAGGGCTAACATTCTCCATCCTCCCATGATTGGAATGGCAGGGACGGCTCTTGTCTATCAGTGGCCTCAAGCAGTGCGATTGGGTGGATTAGCCAGGCTCCACCTCAACAGCTCAGCAGGAAAATGGGTCATCACCAGAGGTGGCTGTTGGAGTAGGCGAAGCAGGCGCACACCTACGGCCGTAAGCAGTAAGGGGCCTCATTGCCTGCTTCGTCTACCCCAAAAGCTGTGTGTGCCTCAGTTGGCAGCAGGAGGAGCTGGCTACTGGGGCCGGTGCTGTGGGGCAGAACCAGAGATGGGGAGCTGGGGCCACAGAGGGGGCCCCCATGGGCCTATAGGAGGTCCTGCAATTGGCCTTCACCTGAGGCCCCCAAGAGCCAAAAGCCACCTCTGGTCATCACTTTGCCAAAAGGTACAGCACAGACTGTGCAGCCAGGGTAGAGGACTGGGTTAAAGTAGCTTTAAGCCAGGGCTTTGTGGGGAGCTGTGGGGGTTGGAAGGAGCCTTTATAAGTGTCTACACCAGAGATGGGCAAACTATTGCTTGCAGGCCAGATGTGGCCCACAGGAGCCTTTCATCCGGCCCTCTAGCTGGGCTTGGCCATAGCGTGGTGGCTGCTCCCCATTCCTGGCCCCAGCCCTTCCCACCACAGGGGCCCAGTGGTGGCCTGGCTGGAGCACAATGACCACTCCCCCATTCTCCCCACCTTCTCCTCCCCACCACATGGGCACAGCAGTGCCCTGTCTAGAGCACAGCAGCCCCTCCCCATCTCAGTCCCACCCCTCCCCCCACCCTGCCTAGACCCCAATGTGGCCCTTCGACAAAAAAGTTTTCCTACCCCTGGTCTACACTTTGCCTGCACTTGGAGGAATCCTACTTTGGCCAGATAGCTCTTATGCTATGTTTATACTTAGAAAGATGTCGACTTTATTAAGTGACTTTAAATTGACCTTATTAAGTTGACTTAGAGAGTCTATACTAGACTCTCTAAGTCAACTGGTTAGATCCAGGGGGAGCCGAGGCTTCTTTGGAGCCTCGGCTCCCCAGGCTAGGGGGGCTTATCCTGAGCGGTCCCGGCCAGAAGGGAGCCCCGCGCTCCCTTCTCCCTGGGACCCAAGCGGTTCTGGACAGAAGGGAGCCCCCACACTCCTTTCTCCCTGGGACCACTTAGGACTGGCGGCTTCCTGGTCTCGAGGAGAACCAGCCCCACGTGGGACTGGCTCTCTCCAGGACGAGCCGCTCACGGCTTGCCTGTCCCTGCGGGGAGAGCCAGCTGTGCGTGGGCTGGCTCTCCCCGGGACAAGCCGTGAGCTGCTTCCTGGGGAGAAGGGAGCCCCAGGTCTCCAGCCAGGGTTCCAGCGGGGGATTCCCTCTGGCTGGAGCCCTGGCTGGGGAACCCTTCTCCCTGGGACCACAGCTCCTCTTACAAGGAAGCCACAAGTCTGGGGAGAAGGGAGCAGGGACTCCCCAGGAGACAAGGGAGCCACGCTGGCTCCCTTCTCCCAGGGAACCATGCGGGGCTCCCTTGTCCCCCCGCCCTAGGTCAACTTATAGAAGAAGTCGACTTAGGGCATCCACACTGGCTTAAGTCAACTTAAGAAGTCCACTTAAGCACTAGTTCGAATTAAAACAAGGTGTTACTAATTCAAATTAACCTTTCCTTAATTCGACTTAAAGAACAGCTTAAGTCGAATTAAGGAAAGCCCAGTGTAGATGCGGAGTAAATTAAGTCGACTTAAGCCTCCTTAAATCAACTTAATTTCTAAGTGTAGACACACCCTTCGGGCTTTGTTACATTGCTCTGGCCCTTTTACTCATCATAAATGGGTTTGAGCTGAGTGCAGACTTCACCCCTCGTGTTTGGATCCCGATTTTCATGCGTTAAACTGGCGCTGTGCACCCAGGAGCTGTGGGGACGGTCACGGGTCCCTGAGAGTGTGTCTGCAATGCAGCTGGGGTTGTGTGGGGTGGCTGGTGGTTGACACTAGCTGCCCAAGGTCAGACCGAGAAGGTGAGGTGGGCTTGGACTCAGGTGGCTAGTCTAAGCCACCTCCAGTGCTGCAATATCCATTGCTACTTGTAGCAGCCTAGTTCTGGGAGTTCTCCCAACTGCCAAATAATCGTACCCAACATGTCTAACAGGGCTGTTAATGGAGCTGTGCCCTTTCATCCTCACCAGATAACGATTTGATGCCACATCATTGTGATGCTGTGTCGTCCCGCGGCAGCCCTGGGCTGGGACATTTTCCTGCAGACTCAGTAATGCTGCGTCCCAGTGTCATAAAGACATGATGTGATTATCAGATAGTCATGCTGGCGGAGTTCCTTCCACTGGACAAACTTAGGCAGTGAGCCCTCTATGGGCACCGTTGAAATCACCTGGCACCTGAGTCCACATGCATAAAGCTCATTGTAGGATGGGATCATAGAAAAGCAGCTATTCAGACCACAACAAAGAACAGTCGGATCAGCTTGCACAACTGAAATTGTACACCCCAAACCAGTGTGCTACCCTATTTTCAGAGGTTCACTGACCTACCAAAAATATTTACTTTGTTTTTATTCACTTCACCTTTTGCACAGGTGCACTCACTTGTATATATGGCATATGTTAGTGCTGTTGTAGGACAATCTGGTGACCTAAGAATTCCTGTCTGTGTTTTGCTGTCTTCATGCTGTGGGTAGTTTATGTCCTGACCAAGCGTTGGACCCCAGAAGAACTGAATCTCAGCTCAGCTAGGTCAGCAGGAATGGAGCTTGAACTAGGAATTGAGCTTTAGTGCTGCAGAGCTTACTTGTGCCACCAGGAGAATCAGTGAAGCTCCTGTTGATTTCTCTACCCCAATCGTGAATTGGGGGTGAAATTCCCCCATGTGTGGTGGTCCAGTGCAAGGCCAAAGTGTTGCTGGGACAACTTAATTCTGATTTTGAGAGAGTGAGTGATGCATTTTTGCGTTGGCAGCTTACTCCCTGAGCATCTTGCTTGGCTCCCCCGCCAGCCCTTCCCCAGCTGGGCTTATTCACCTGTTAGGCCTGGTTCTCATTCCCACGTCAGCAGCCCCCTTCTGCTCTCCGTGAGGAACTACCCTGATTCCCTCCAGATGGGCATCATTCTTTAATCAGGTTGGCTGACTCCCAGAGGGAAGCCATAGGTCCCAATTCTTCCCACGTGAAATTCACCCCATCATGGAGGGCTGGTTACTGACAGAGAAACTGCCCTGCACGGAAGCAATGATCAGCAGAGAGCGCTAGCCCGGTGTAAGAGCTGTGACACCACACCTAGACACGAGGGGTGCCTACTAGTGAGTGACCTCAGTTACAGGAGCCTTCTACACAAAGCTTCAGTCACTATTCCAGAGGACATAACTGCTCTGTGTCCAGCCAAGTGAGCAGAGCTTACGTGTAAAATACATGTAATACGTCCTTTTCCAATTCCCTGGCTTCTCAGCACAGACTAAGCAGAATAAATGTAGCCTGAGATACCAAATGCCTGTAAAGTTGGTAAAGGATCATTTGTCTGAGCAATAAACTTTTCCTGAGGGTGCCATTCTGTTGACAGTGATGTAGCAAATGATACCAGGACAAGGCTCAACTTTCTTCATCCTAGTGTCACTCAGCCAGGAAGTAGGGGAAAGAGCTTGGAGCATTATGCAAATACACGTGTTGCTATAACACCCACACAGCCCTGCAAAGTGGTTAAAGCAGACTGTTGCATTGGCCTGAGAAGACAGTGACCAAAAACATGGACTCCTCTCTCCAGAAGTGTGGCAGCCGGGGGGAAGAAATGGAATAGGGTGAGGAAATTAGAATAAATATTTTTTTAAATGTATGGAAAATGCATCTGTCCAAGTGATTCTGCTGAGAGGTGGGGTTTTTTTTTAAATCGGTCAGCAAAATGCTGGTACGTTGAATACTTGTATTACTGACAAGAAACGGATTAGCGGCATGTGATATGTCAAATAGATAATATTAGGATTTATATCCTTGGAGACTTCTCTTAACGTTATGTAGTCATTGGTCTATTATTTTTTATAACCCAATTTGAAGGGGCAGGTCACTTAACAAAACCCTGCTGAATCGGACCAAGTAAGAGCCAATATATTTCATGTTTTAAAGATATGGGGGGTGGGGGGCAACTAAAAAGACACTTGCTTAACTGATCATATCTCATAACAGTAATTCAGTACTTAGCCCATGTGAACACTGTGAGTGTTCCACTCTAGTGTACATGTTCTTCCATTTTCAAAGCCCTGAGTGACCAAAGTTTTAGGTATAGACCGAGTATTAACTAATGCCTGCTGGCACAGCATCTCACACCACTTCAGGGATGCCAATGGGCCTTATTCTCCTTTCACATTGGTTTTACATCAGGTTGGCTTCCCTAGTGGACATTGGAAGTAACCCCATTGAAAGGGAGAGGAGAATGAAGAGGTAATGTACTAGGTATGCAGTGCCTAGGTAGGTATAGTTCTTGTGCTTTAGGTTTTAAGCCAATCTCTCAGGCCATGTCTACATTACCACTTTTGTTAGTGTAACTTTGGTCACTCAGGGGTGTGAAAAACCACCCCCTAGTGACATAAGTTACACCAATAGAAGTGCTGGTGTGGACAGTGCTATGTTGGTGGGAGAGCTTCTTCTGCCCGTATAGCAACCACCGCTTGTGGAAGGGGCTTTAATATGCTGATGGGAGACCTCTATCCTGTTGGCATAGAGCAGCTAAACGAGTGTGATCTTACGATACTTGTAAGCTGCATCAATATAGCTGTGCCGCTATAAGGTCTCTAGTGTAGACGTGGCCTAATTGTTCTTGATCAGGATGAGACCTGATGTGGAAGTCAGATTACCCCATTTCTGCTAGTGCAGGGCACTTACATCTTCCTCTGAAGCAACTGGTTGTCCACTCTGAGACAGAGGATTGGGCTAGATGGACCCAGGTTCTGTCCCAGTTGGGCAGTTCCTATGCTTCTCATTTTACAGAAAAGGACATCTGAGGCAATGGGGAAGGAGAGGATTTATCAAGGTTATACAGTGAGTCTCTCATCAGCCAATTCAGAGAACAGAATCTGTGTTCTTAATCCCAGTTCCCTGGTCTACAGTGACTTCACTGATCACTCTGGTGCTCTCAGCCCCATCCACAAGGTAACGTTTTTTATCCTGATTTACCAAATGAGGCCTCAGTCTTGCAGGGTAGTGAATGCTCTGAGGGTAACTGAGGGAGCTCAGGAACGAAGATTTTTCTCAGCTCTCTCTTCACAGCAGGGATGGTTTTTGGCACGTTTGATTGTTCCATAAGGTAGTGAACCAAACCCAACACACTGTGTTTGTTAACAAACAGTCATTTGTAAAGGCTGCTAGCACAAGCCATTAACTTTTCCTTTTAATCATTCCGGTTGACTCTTCTTTTAAAAAGCAGAATTAATAGGCTTTGAAAAGGAGCTTTCCAACCACAAAGGTTTCTCTGGGGAAGAGTTCTGCTGGAGTATCGTGGGCTAATCAGACCTTCATTTTCTTTCTTTTCTTCCTCTGATTAATTACTTTCAGTTGATTTATGAGTATTACACTTCGTATCTGCAACACATAGTAGGAGCATGGGATATTTCATAACACATCAGATCACTGACCTATCAGTTCTGGCATCTTGCCTCTTGTCATAGCAGATCAGACCATTGGTCTGTCAGGTCTGGTGTCATGCCTCCAGCATTAGTCCACATTTGATGCTTTGGAGGAAGACAGAAGAAGACCAGAACTTACTTAGTCAGTTATGTAAGGCCCTATCATTTCAACCGCTGTTTATTTCTTCTTTGACTCTCACAGCATCAACCCTGATTACCATCACCCATCATAGCTTAAGCACATCTTCAAATCCTATTAGCCAGTAATGCCTCTATTAATTAGTCATTGGAACATTTGTATCATCCAGAAAAATATGTTCTAATTAGTGGTTAAAAGTTTAGTCTGTCTGTCTGTCTATCTAGGTGTTTGGCTTCATTTACTTAAGTCTGTTCCAAAAAGGCAGATCAATCAGCTTTATTAGGACTATAAATTGCATTTTTTTTATGATCAATCTACTTTATGAGGATTAACTTGCATTTTTTTTAATGGACCAAAGAAGCAGGTTTTGAGACATACTGGCAGATTCCACAGCTTTGTTTTTGAATGGCATCATTTTTTTGCTCATAACACTTTGCTCTTATCTGGTGTTTAAAGTCAAGGTGCAAAACAAAATGTGGATTCATGCCTGGGTATTTAGCACATGCATAAGTCTCATTGACTTTAACTGGATCTAAAGATCAGCATAAGCTTAAATGCTTTGCTGGACTGTATATTGATGAGAGACGGTCCTGAATCCAAACACACTTAAAACTGTGAGTGTCTGAAATCCATTCCCAAATCCAAATCCAAATCTGGATGTTGCAAATGGTCCCAAACTGTATAGTGGGTTGAACCAACCCCCTGAAATTCTCTTCCATTTCCCAAATTTGGAGGTATTTCTAATACAGACCTGGATGTAAACTAGATGCTTTGAACCTGTCTGTACTCTAAATGTGCCCGGTAAAGCTTTACTAATGTGAGTAGTCCAGTTAAAGCTAGGGATGCAGAATGAGGCCTTTATTTGCATTCGGAATGCAGTGAGACAAATTTCTCTTTAAGGGTAAATTCCATTCATTCATATGACAGTGCATACACACATGATAATTCAAAGGGTAGATGTTTTATAGGAAGCTTTTCCATACCAGATTCTCCAATATACAGATGAATTGTGATGGGAATGGAGGAGTTAATGAAGAAGATCCATTAGAATTTCTTAGAAACTATCTGTGAAAGCTAAAGTGTGGCTTTAAAAACAAAAAGCAAACAGTACGGAAGCATCTGGTTAGCAAAATAGTGTCCCCTAGCCTGCTCTGAGTTACATACCTTCAGTGCCATTGAAATCATGCAGGTAATTGAGGATTGTGGGATTGATTCTACAAATGGCAGCACATTTTTCTTTTAAAATATTTTAGTACCCTTCTTGCTATGTGCTCCCCACCACTCAGGTTTTGGGCAGGGTTTCTTGCCAGTTCCATTCAGGGCTCTCATTGCCCCACCTGGGAAACCCCACAAACAATTTCCACTGAAGAAGAGGTAACTGCCTTATGCTCTGGTCCTTATATATCCAGGAACAACCTTTTGCATTCGCCCATGTCTCTGTTCCCTTCCTTTGAATGTGGAACTCACTGCCTCAAGAGATCACTGAGACCAAGAAGCTAGCAGGATTCAGAGTCATTAGGCATTTATGATTAATGAGAATAGCCTAGTTCTCATAGTGTATGCTAAACAAAATAACAAAGGGTGCGTCTACACTTGTAAGTTGTCGACTTAAGTTTGCTTAAGTCAACTTAATTTACTCTGCGTCTACACTACACTTTTCCTTAAGTCGACTTAAGCAGCTGCTTAAATCGACTTAAGGAAAATTTAAGTCGACTTTACTAAACCTCATTTTAAGTCGACTTTCTGCTTAAGTCGACTTTCTAAAGTCGACTTAAGCCAGTGTAGACGTGGAGTACCCCTAAGTCAACTTTAAGTCGACTTAGGGGACTCCAGGGCTTCCCCACTGCCCTCCCTGCCAGGGTGGCTGGCACAGGGAGAGCCTGGCATGCCCCCCCCACAGGGCAGGGCAGAGCCCTGCCCACCCTACCCCTATGCCCTGCCAGGATCCCTGTCCCCTTTTGCCCCATTGTGCCCAGGTAAAATGGGGCAAAGGCTGAGCCCCCTGGCACTTGGCAAGGGGTGACCCCCCTGCCACCATGGACCTGTCCTAGGTCCACCTAGCCCCTAGAAGTTGACTCTAGGCTCTAGGTCAACTTTGTAGGGTCCGCCTTAAGTCAACTTAAAATTTAGGTGTGGACATGCTAAGTCGACTTAGCTAAGTCGACCTAAATTAACAAGTGTAGACACAGCCAAAGTGATTTGGAACGGCTGGAAACCTAAATGATTCAGGGCTTAAGTCAGCCTCTGGCTTTTAGCAGTCTGGAAGGTTTTCCCATAACTGCTCCCGTTAGGTGTTTTACACCTTTCTCTGAAGGATCTGGCCCTGGCTATTGTCAGTATACTGGGCTAAAGCAATCACTGATTTCATCCAATAACAATTCCAATGTTACCACAAACAAACGGAAGACTGGAAACTGAGGCACAAAGGGAAAGCCTGAAATATTTGCCCAAGGAAGCCTGTAGCAGAGCAGGAACTCGAACCTAGCCCCCCACAAACAAATTGTGTTCCACAGATGGTCGTTTGACGAGGGAGCAGCGGGAAGTCTTCTTTCAGATAAGTCCTATAGGCTCCCTGAGTGTTGAGGGATCTGGGCTTGGAAATGTAGGAAGAGAAGCAAAGAGGAAGGAAAACAAACAAGAGAAACAGAGAAAGTTGGCTATTTGAATTAGCATTGTGACTGTCCTTCTCTGTATCTATATATTTAAAGCTCACATGCTATTTTTTCCATTTTATGCATCTGATGAAGTGGGATTGAGCCCACGAAATTTCTTAGTTTGAACTAACCAGCCCATTGAAATCAATGGAGATCGCTAATTCAAACTAAGCAAGTGCCATTCATGCAACACATGAGTTAGACTTTGAGCCAATGAAGACTGACCCATATTTGGAATGTTTATTGTTCTCAATCTAGTAGACACATACTCAATGTACCCAGGCTTAATTGCACACTGCTAATTGGAGAGTGGCAATTTAGTGCTCCATTAGTACACAAAGCTGTTGCTTTATTATATATTTCTTAGGAGATCTGTAATTTCTCTATCACAGAGGTCTGCAACCCAAAAGATAAGAAGAGCCATTTTTGAAAATTCCTTCAATAACAAAGTATTTTGAGAGCCACAATGGGTGTAGCCTCCTGGTGGGAGGTGCAGGGAAGTGAGCCAGGATTTCTGCTGCAGGGTCCCCTTATGCGGGGAGGGGGGAGCCTGGAGCTTGGCATGGGCTGCCCATGGGGTCCCTGGTGGCTGGGGAAAGCCCAGAGCCAGGCATGGGCCTCCTGCAGGGTACCCCGGTGGTTGGGGGAGCCCAGAGCCACAAGGGGGCAGCCAAAGAGCCTCATGTGGCTCCAGAGCCACAGGTTGCAGACCCCTGCTCTATCATCACTTATGTTAATATATTCGCTGCAGCATGATATAGGATGGGATACAATGAATAATGTAAAACCCAGAATAACACTGAATCCATATTAAATGTACTTTTCTCCCAGCATTTTTTTTTTGAGGGAAAATATTGATTTTGATTGGGTTCAGATTCAGAGGTTTAAAGCTCACACAGAGTGTCTACCTTTTTGAGCTTGTAATCAATATTCTAAACGTAGTTGCTGGTAACATTTGAACACTATATCCTTTTCCCCTTCATGTCTGCAAATTACAGGCTTTCAGGTAAGTTGCACACCATTTTGCAGTGATTGCAAGAAATGGATTTGATTAGCTCACCAAGTTGCTCAAGAAGGTTGCATTATTAAGATCTTCAGGAAGAAAAGCGGCATGGGATGCTGCTGTCCCTTATCCCCACCAATAAGTGTTTTGTCAGTAGCACTAAGGAGGCAGAGAAGAATTTGAGACATGGTAAGAAAGTCAACTGGAAGGGAAAAGGCTATAAAAGAAAATGCTGTTTAAGAAGAGAGACTGGCAGCAAAATCCAAATCTGGATCCAGGTTTCAGAGGTGTTCAGATGCAGTGATTTTGGTTTGGCCCCTTGCATAGAGTGGCTGTTTATAAAAGATAACTATGGATTTATGTTGATTTGAAACATGCTGCCCATCCTTTCCCAGTTTGGATCCAGGAGGAATTTACAGTTGTGGGAGTAAGCTGTGAATTGGGGATCTGATTGTGATATTCCTTCCCTCCTGCTCCCCATGTCCCCAACACCCTTTGCCCCTCGAATTCATGGAGGCAGGTGGCTTTTGATTTGTGGTTCTGGTTAGGCCTAATTACTCGTGTGTGTTTGAACCAACAATTGCACATGTGCACAGACAGTTGCACATGCAGACACACATGTCGTACAAACAGTGGTCCAACTTCACTAATAGTTACCCTGGTGTAATAGCTGAGATACTGCAGTATTTCTCGACACTTGGAATAGGAAATATCACCAGGCTTTCAGGTACTTTGCTGTGATCAGTGTTGATTGATTTACTTTTTTTTAGCAGCAACAATTCATAGAATCATAGACTCTTAGGGCTGGAAGGGACCTCATGAGGTCATCTAGTCCAACCCCCTGCTAAAAGCAGGACCATTCCCACTAAATCATCCCAGCCAGGGTTTTGTCTAACTGGGCCTTAAATATCTCCAAAGATGGAGATTCCACCACCTCCCTAGGCAACCCATTCCAAAGCTTCACCACCCTCCTAGAGAAAAAGTTTTTCCTAATATCCAACCTCAACCTCCCTTGCTGCAACTTGAAACCATTGGTCCTTGTTCTGTCCTCTGTTACTACCGAGAACAGCCTAGCTCCCTCCTCTTTGGAGCACCCCTTCAAGTAGTTGAAGGTTGTTATCAAATCCCCCCTCAGTCTTCTCTTCTGTAGACTAAATAAGCCTAGTTCCTTCAGTCTCTCCTCGTAAGTCATGTGCCCCAGCCCCCTAATCATTTTCATTGCCCTCTGCTGGACTCTTTCCAATTTGTCCACATCCCTTCTATAGTGGGGAGCCCAAAACAGGACACAGTATTCCAGATGTGGCTTCACCAGTGCCGAATAGAGATGAATAATCACATCTCTCGATCTGCTGGCAACACTTCTGCTGATGCAGTCCAATATGCCATTGGCCTTTTTAGCAAGAAGGGCACACTGTTGGCTCATATCCAACTTCCCATCCACCATAACCCCCAGGTCCTTTTCTACAGTGCTGCTACTTAGCTGATCGGTCCCCAGCCTGTAGCAATACATGGGATTTTTCCCATCCTAAGTGCAGGCCTTTTCACTTGTCCTTGTTGAACCTCATGAGGTTTCTTTTGGTCCAGTGTTCCAATTTGTCTAAGTCTCCCTGAATCCTATCCCTGCCCTCCAGCTTGTCTACCATTCCCCCCAACTTGGTGTCATCTGCAAACTTACTAAGCATGCAATCTATCCCATCATCAAGATCATTAATGAAGATGTTGAACAGAACCAACCCCAAAACCGACCCGTGGGGCACTCCACTCGTTACTGGTTGCCAATTAGACATTGAGCCATTGATTCCTACCCGTTGAGCCCATTGATCTAGCCAGTTTTCTATTCACCTTACGGTCCACTCATCCAACCCATACTTCCTTAACTTGCTGATGAGAATGCTGTGGGAAACCATACCAAAAGCCTTGCTAAAGTTGAGGTATATCACGTCAACGGCTATTCCCACATCCACAAATCCAATCATCTCATCATAGAAGGCAATCAGGTTGGTCAGGCATGATTTACCCTTGATGAATCCATGCTGACTATTCCTGATCATTCTATTTTCCTCCAAGTGTTTCAGGATGGATTCTTTGAGGACCTGCTCCATTTGTATTAGCTTGATTATTCTAGGGTCTGCGCTGGCTTCAACTGGCTCAGAAGTTAAGAGCGGCAGTATTTCCCAGAAATGCACGTTGTCTGCGTTCCCTACTCTGCTGAAGTGTCAGATCCTGACAGCCTCGCCCAAAAGTGTGCGGTGCTGGTCAATTAGGGGCTAAAGCGAAGCTTCCCAAAGGTACAAATAGGGGGTGTGATGGGGTGCACCTTCCCACACCCCTGAAATATGATCTATGTAACTTTACTGTTCACCTTTGCAATGTAACTGTATAGTTTAATGCCAAATATGCCATGCACGTCCTTTTTTGAATGCTCATGACATGCTCTGTATTATTGTTATGGTATCATGTTTCCTGCAAGTTCCAAAGGGGTAGCTGTGTCAGTCTAGTTCAGCAAAACAAACAAGGAATCTAGTGGCGATCTTTAAAAGTGCAGAATCATACATGTGTACAGATGTGAAACATCTCTCCAGCTCCATTTCACATGGCTCAGGTAGGAGCAAGTAATCAGGGCTGCAAACATACATCCAAAGAAAATATGCATGACAGTGCCCTAGTTAAATGTCTGTAGCACCTTAGCCGGAGAGGGGAGATCATCTGCTCCTTTCTGAACAAAGCGAATGACTTGACCATCAGGAGGTGGAGGGAAAGGGATTTGAAGAAAGGAGAAAAGTCACTCTTTAAACTGGTTTGAAGCTTTTGGCTGCTTGGATCGCCATCTTGAAAGACCTCCAAAGGACTGAATCTATCCACATGGACAGAAGGGCCAAACTGCGAAACCACCAGCAGCCAGCCATGTGGGTAAGATGAAAATAGACTGAAACAGTAACTTTAGCTTAGAATGCATCTTATTTTTTTATTTGGTAGTAGTTAACTCCTTGACTGGTTGTGCATTGATTTGCTGTATACTCACTTTAATCAGTAAACTAGGATTTGTTTTATCTAAAGCTGTGTGGATTTTAGAGAGAGAGTGAATGTGTGGGTGCTTAACTTAGAGCAAAGGCTGATTGCATATCAGTTTCTTTGTTAAACTGATGGACCTGTGTATATGAGCCTGCAATGATCTGGGAAGAGTTCCAATCCCTACAAGATGGATGTTCCTAGTGTGGCATCTGCGGACTGAGGGTGCTTATTGGGGGACCGTCCTCTGAGTGGCTAGGGAGCTCACTTCCACTGCCTGGAACTGATTACAAGCAGGAGACTGATATGGACTGACTCAGTAGTGGGGGTCCACCCAGCAAAGCAGGGTAAATCAGGGCCCAGAAGTGTGCAATCAGGGAGGCATGGCAGTACACCAGACCAGAGTGCAGGAGCAGAACATCATGGGAGGTGTCTGGACTCATCGCCTCACTGCAGGGCTCCCTTCTGCTGGCAGAACCACTAGGGATGTCTTTGGTGCAAGCACCATTTACCCATGGGGAAGTTGTGTAGAGGAGGGTTCCTCAACCAGTGAGTCGGGAATCAAAATAGAGTTCCCAGAATATTTTAAAGAGTGGTGTTGCAACTTCTGTGGCTCCCATCCCTTGTTGTTGGTTGGGATCATCTCCTGGTGCACCAACACCACTCAAGTTTAGCCCAGCTGTCATGACAACGGGTAGGCCCAGTTTGAGTCTATGGCACTGTAGCCCCAGGAGCCAAGTCACAATTTCACTCACCAGCATTTCATCCAGTCAGAGGGATGGGGCCAAACCTGACCAGTGCTGCAAATTGCCTGCAACACCCACCACATAGAATCAAGCCCAGCTCCAGAGCCAGGGCCAGATTAACCGGCCTGGGGGCCCCAGGCTGCCCCCCCCCCCCAGTGGGCCACTCTGTCTGTGGCTCCACGCCCCCACAACGGAGGCTGTGCCCCTGCCTTCCCATCAATGGGGGGAGCCCTGGAGCCAGAGCGTGCTGGAAAGCTGCACCGGAGTGGAAGCTGCACCAGCCAGCCCTGCTCTCTGGGTGGAGCAAACAAGCACTAGCCTGCCCTGGACCAGCCAGTCCAGGGACAGAGCGGGAGGGTAGAGCCCAGCCTCTGGCTCTATGGCCCTGCCCCCACCCAGCGCTGGCAGCACAGGAGTGCTCTCAGCTGCCTTGCTGGTGCTTAGTAGGGTGGGAGATGCCAGATTATAGCAGGAATTTTAGGGGCTGGAGCCCCCTTTTTGGCCAGGGACCAGGGCTTCAGCCCCTTTAGCCCCTGTGATAATCTGGCCCTGCCCAGAGCATAAAAAATGCCACTGTGGAGTGAGTACCAGGCAGGACCTAACCCCCAGGCAACAGGATCTGACCGAAACCGCTCCAGGGTCTCCACCCCTCCCTCCATCCCCCCCGGCTATTTATTGGGTCACAACAGGCCATAAACATTTACAAATGGGTCCTGAACCCAAAAAGGTTGAGAATCACTGGCGTAGCGAGAAGCTAGAGAATAGAACTGTTTCAGTTTGAATGCCAAGATTATGAGCAGTTACCAGCCCATTAAAAAAAAAAAAGAGACAGAGAACCCAGAAGGTGGCCTTAACAGATGTTATCTCATTAGGGTGATGCTGAGACATGCTGCAAAAAGGAAATGATAGATTGGGTTTGCTTTATAGAATTTTCAGCAGTATCACTTCCACTTTGTTGGTTCCATGTATGTGATCACATTCTTCGATGTTTCCTGTCGTCACGGAGTTGCTTTTGTTGTGTTAATTTTACTAAAGTAGAACCAGATTGTAATGTGAGATGACAGCAGAGGTAGCAGCTTTGTTCTCCTTAAAATTCAGTCTGAGGAGGGCGGGTGGTACAATTAGGAAATGCCTCTGACCGTGAAAGAGTGAATGGATAGGCCAACCAGGCACTGTGCTGAATCTGTGATATTTGTTTATATGCAATGGGACCCGTGAGTTTTGGGTGCCCATGCTGAAACATCTGATAGGCGCCTGATGTTCAAAATGTGCAGAGCTGCCCTCTGGTGATCAGGCCCTTTTAAGGTGACTCACGTTAGGTGTCCTGTAATTGAAGCAACCAGAATGACTTGGAAAAACTTGGCCTAGCCCACTCAACCCACTCGTGCCAGGCTACAAGTTGTCATATGACAGTAAAATGCTTTTGTAGGGAGGCCGCTGCACTCAAATCAGGCCTCGACAAATCTGCCAGACACCTAGGAGCCAGCCAAAAAGCTTGGGCGCCCCTAGGTATCCGGGGCTATGTCTACACTTATATTTTAAGTCGACTTAGCATGTCCACACTTAAAATTAAAGTCGACTTAAAGGGGAACTTACAAAGTCGACCTAGAGCGTCCACACTGGACGCCTAGGTCGACTTCTAGGGGCTAGGGGGACCTTGGGCAGATCCATGGTGGTAGGGGGGCACCTCTTGTATACAATGGGGCAAAGGGGGACAGGGACCCTGGCAAGGCATGTGGGCAGGGTGTGACGCTGTCCGGATTTAGGGAACCATTTATGATATTATTTTCTATTAATATCTCATAAATGCTATAATCCATAGGAACTATGTCATGTTTGGTATCAATAGAAAGGTAGTAATTTGCTGGGAATGATTATATAGTTTATGTATATAATATTATGTAGACAATCCCTGAGTCCTGCTGTCCTTACCCTAGTAAAATTCCCATGCACTTCTGCAGAAATTTTGCTTGAGTAAAGGCTTCAGCATTTCTCATTGTGGGTTTCTTCTCTCTTTCTCCACAAGTTCCTGGACTTGGTTGTCGCATGGTTGATCTGTTTCACATAGAACAGACCCTTTGGGAGTCACATAGTTGACCAAATAGTAATAAACTTGCAAGTGAAATATCGATTGCTGTTGAACTTTATCCTCAAGATGCGGCGCTTTGCTGGCTGACAAAAATACTCAGGGGAATGATGGTGGTTCAGTGTTACAGCAGGAAGTTCTTAGCGTTTCTCCAGAGATATGTAATAGAAACGAGCGCTTTCTGTTAGTTTATAAATGGAGCTGGGGGAAAAATATTCCATAGGTTTATAGTCTATGATATGCTTATCAGTTTACTGCCAGTGTAACACTCGGCGCATCTTTCAGGAGCACTTCCACCCCTAATTGATGGGATGTGCTGTGATCTGTTTTGCAGAAGCTGGGACCCATTAAGAATACCCCCCTCTAAGGTTTGGCCTTCATATACACCGAGAAGTTACCCCTGCATTTGTTCAGTCTTCATTACTCGGAATCTGTATAGCTACTTTTAGACTCTGCTCTACAGTGGTATGACTAAATGTGTGTTGCACTATGCTTCACAGAGAGGCTTGATCTCATCGTCTGAGCACCAGAAAAGGAGTCAGGAAAACCAGAGTTCTAATGCTGTTGTAAGCAGCTCCCCACTCATTGTGCTTCATTGTATTTATTTCCCCTATTCAAGACACCCAGTCACTATTTTACCCCTCCAGTCTATGTATGGCACTTATATGGCCTCCCCACGTTCTCTGCCTTCATGAACTAACTACTTGTAGAAAGGATTAACAGCCCCTAGACGTCCACTCAGCTCAGTATCAAGGGCTGCATCAGTAGGAGTATTGCCAGCAGATTGAGGGATGTGATAATTCCCCTCTATTCGACACTGGTCAGGCCGCATCTGGACTACTGTGTCCAGTTTTGGGCTCCCCACTACAGAAAGGATGTGGACAAATTAGAAAGAGTCCAGCGGAGGGCAACAAAAGTGATTAGGGGGCTGGGGCACATGACCTATGAGGAGAGACTGAAGGAACTAGGCTTATTTAGTCTACAGAAGAGAAGACTGAGGGGAGATTTGATAGCAACCTTCAACTACTTGAAGGGGTGCTCCAAAGAGGAGGGAGCTAGGCTGTTCTCGAGGGTAACAGAGGACAGAACAAGGAGCAATGGTTTCAAATTACAGCTGGGGAGGTCAAGGTTGGATATTAGGAAAAACTTTCTCACTAGGAGGGTGGTGAAGCATTGGAATGGGCTATCTAGGAAGGTGGTAGAATCTTCATCTTTGGAGATTTTTAAGGCTCGGTTAGACAAAACCCTGGCTGGGATAATTTAGGGTGAGTGGTCCTGCTTTTTAGCAGGGGGTTGGACTAGATGACCTCGTGAGGTCCCTTCCAACCCTATTATTCTATGATTCTATGGCTATGTCTACACTTGTAAAGTTAAGTCGACTCTGTTAAGTCAAGTTAACATGATAACATGTTAAGTTGACTTAACAGTAGACATAGCCATCCACACTGGCTTTAAGTCGACTTAATAAGGTTGACTTAGCTCTATTCCCCGTCCACACTGGCTTTAAGTCGATGTAAGGCTTAAGTCGACTTTCAGAGGTGGTGTTATTAAGTCAGCTTATGCTGTTATTAAGTCAACTTAAGAGAGTGCTTAGGTGGACTTAATAAAAGCCCAGTGTGGACGCAGCTTTGTGTAGGTTGACTTAAGCATCCTTAAATCGACCTAAATTGCCAGTGTAGATGCACCCAAGGTGAATTAATGGAGTACTTTCAACAGGAATAGTAAGTGCCTTAAGGCACTTGTAAGGAGTATTCCCATGTATAGGGATTTACAGGATGCAGCCTTGGACTAGTGTATGTATGAAAACAAGCTCTGTTTTAGTCAATCATATGGGAGAGGGGAGGAATTTTTTCCAAGATTTGAGTCTATGGCCACTCAGATTAGAGAAACATTTGCTGCCGTGATGGAGTTCATGAAGAACATAAGAATTATCTGCATTTATTATTATGAATTTTTATATATGTCTTGATAAGTCTGATGGATTGTGTTGCTTGTTAAGGTTTAAATCTGTCTTAGGCCATCTTTACACTGACAGCGGCAAATTCACTGCCATCAGCTCAATCTAGAGATTGATTTAATAAAACCATCCCTTCAAGTGGCATTGCGTTGCATTGATGGGAACGCTTTTCCCATCAGTGCAGCACAGTGAAGATGCCACACTTAAGGGGAGTTAGGAAGTTGATGAGAGTTACGGAAGCTACTCTGTATAGTTTGCATAACTCCTGTCGACTGCTGCCGAATTTCATCACCAGCGTAGACCTGGCCTTAGTTACCTTTAGGATGCAGGACCCCATTTAATGACTTCAGAGACAATCCAGCATTCACATGGTTAATACAAGGAATCCACTGTTCGAAGAATACCTCAGACCCTCTCTTGAGAAACACAGAAACCAGTTTGGTCCAGATTCAAGGTCCCAGGTCAGACACACGACCTTTGAAATGGATAAACATCTGCTGGACCTTGGTTGACATAAAGGGTCTGTAGAGATGCAGGCTTAAACCTTAGATTCAGAAGAGCTGATAAGGGCAGGTGTAATCAGTCTTAATGGGCAAGAAAAGGACAAGGTTTAGGTGAGATGGAGTTTAGGCTTTTATTGTTTGAACCCATTTCTCTCTGTTTGTGGTATTTTATTGCCTTCTGTAAGTCCTATATTGAACCTGTGTAGGTGATTTTTATGAGCTCTGAGAGCTGCAATAAAACTAAAGCCCACTTTCCTGGGAATGTATCGTTGTGCCTTTTCTTTCCTTGTTTTCTCAGTTAGCGTCTTTAGATTCAAATTAGGATGGATGATATATACATTTTTTTATTTTGATTTATTTATTTATTTTGCCAAGTTTGCTGTCTCTGTTTGATCTTTATCATTAATGTTGTGGGCCATTTTCTTAGTCTCATTATAGTGTTTTAGCATCTGAATGGGAATATCTAAAGGAAAGCAGAACCCATTAGGCCTAACGTTCTGTGAGAACTACTCTAATTCTTATGACAAGAAAGTATGATGAGTGCAGGAAATGGTATCAAATTAGTCTATTGTCTGACAGCCTGTGGACTGTAACTGAGAGCAGGAGAAACAGCACAACATTTGTCCTTGTTGCTAGTGCAGTAATGAGGAATGGAAATTAACCAGTCTCATGACTCTTCTGTCATCTAATAGCGCTCTGTGAATGCAGTTTATGAGGTCCTTTCAGCATAATTGTAGACCGTTGATGTTGATGGTGGTGTATTTGTGGTGCATTAAGTACAATCTCTCAGTACTCAGTGCTTTTAGTCACTGGAAAACATTTTTATGGGATTGTTCATGTCTTCCTGTTTTCATCATCGTTGTTATTTCTGTTAGGGTTGTGCCGATAGGTCAGGGCCCCAAAATGCTAGGTACCGCACAAATTCTTAAAGATAGTCTAAATATCTATTGTTTGTTCTGTTGTTGCAGCTGTGTTGGCCCCAGGATAGGAGAGAGACAAAATAGGTGAGGTCAGATGTTTTACTGGACCAATTTGCGTTGGTGCAAGAAGCAAGCTTTTGTACTCTACAGAGCTCTTCTACAGGCCATGCTCCATGAAATTCAAACATTTGTCCCTTTCACCAATTGAAGCTGGTCCAATAAGAGTGATTATCACACCCACCCTGGCAATTTAAATATGACTGACAAAAAAAAGTGTTGGTCCCCATTTTCCAGGTGGGAAACTGAGGCACAGACCAAGCAAGTAATCTTCCCAAGATCACACAGGAAGTCTGTGCTCGGCCAGAAATTGAATTCAGTACTCCTGAGTCCCATGTCAGTGCTATATCACAAGTTCTTCTTTCTCCTTGTTGCAACAGTATCTTACTTTCTGTTTTGACGTATATTTTCCTTTCACTAATTGCATTTGCAAGTCTCTATTTGGTATATCTGTACCAGATAAGTGCCCTGCCAGACATAACAAGGTGTTGAGTTCAACTGAGGCCTGGCACTGTGTCACCCAGAGATGCCCTTTCGTTGACGTAGCCTTACTTCTTTCATGGAGGTGGTTTAATCATATTGGTCGGAGATCAGTTCTGGGATTGGTTGAGCACATCTATAGAGTCCACTCAATTGATCCCACCGCATCAATCCCTAAATCGCTGGCAGTATAGACATATCCTGAGAGAACATGCAAGCTATGGATTCCCTGTGTTTTCCACATAGTGACTACAATATAGCGAATACCATAAATATTGCTGTAGCATTATCTGTTTGCAAAGGCTACGCTCTAAAGATGTTAATGTTGATAGCTCTCTTATAGAAAAGTCCTGTGGAACGTAATCAAAAATCACATACTTTCTATAGTTTTTGTTTTGGTTTGTTTGGAAGCATTCTGTGCTATTTAATGAAATTTACCCTTGCTGCAGAACTCTGCAGGAGTGTTAATAACCCTAATGAAAGGATTCCATTCTTTATTATGGCCTGTGAGTGAAGGTTTTCAGAAGTGCTCAGACCTGGCTTAACTCAGTTCCTGTTGACATCAATAGTAGTTTTAACACTCATGGCAATGAGAGAAGAGTTAAGCCAGCACTGATTGTTTATGATAATTCCATCCTATGCATTTTTAGACTGATTGCTCTAGGACCCTACTACATTTGTAGGGAAGCTTGTTGGCAACAGCCTTATGAAGTGCTTCAGAACTTCCCATAAGGGCTCTACTTAGTATTTTTATAGATATTTTAATTTTCAAAATGCTTGGCAAATAATTGGTCCCCACGACATCCCTTTGAGGTCATTAGCTAAGTAGCTTTATTCCCCCTTTTACAAGACAGGGAAGCTGAGATAGAGACATTAAAGTTGCCACCAAAGGATAGTATGCCTGAGCCAGAATTAGAAATCAGCCAAGTTCCCGTCTCCTAGTCCTGTGCTCAGACCATACCTGATTTTTGCGGGAAGCAATCAACCAATAATGAGTATGTACATTAAAATGGATGGCCTTCCAAATTAGGCCAGAACTTCCAGTGTGGACATAATGGCTATGTCTACACTTGGCCAAATAAGTCGACTTAGCATGTCTACACTCAAAAATTAAGTCGACTTAAAGGGGACCCTACCAAATCGACTTAGACCGTCCACACTGGACACCTACGTCGACTTCTAGGGACTAGGTCAGGGGTAGGCAATCCCCGGCACGTGTGCCAACAGTGGCACATGAGCCCATTTGGAGCGGCACTTGGCATCCTCTGTGGCACCACAGAAATTGCCACTCCTGCCACCAAAAGACACTCCAAGTGGCTTCTTTGGGGGGCGACTGCTGTGCAGAGGTCCCTGCCATGTCCATGCCCAGGCGTACCATGTAAAGAAGCTGCCCAGAGCGGCTTCTTTCTGTGGTGTGCCACCACCAAGAGGAGTGACTCCAGGTAACTGGGGATAGGGGTCCCCAGGCACGCTGCTGAGAGGAGCCCCTCCAGGTGGCTTCTTTCCATGAATGGGCTGTCGGCACCAACTGAGGGTCGAGGAGGTGGGTCCGGCACAGGGGTCGGCAAAGGTTGCCAGCCCCTGGGCTAGGTGGACCTGGGACTGGTCCACAGTGGCAGGGGGGGCACCCCTTCCCAAGTGCCAGGGGGCTCAGCATTTGCCCCATTGTACCTGGGTACAATGAGGGCTGAGCAGGACAGGGACACTGGCAGGGCATAGGAGCAGGGTGGGCAGGGCTCTGTCCTGCCCTGTGGGGGGGAGGGGAGGCACGCCAGGCTCTGCCTGTGCCAGCCACCCTGGCAGGGAGGTCAGTGGGGGAGCCCTGGAGCCCTTTAAGTCGACTTAGGGGTAATCTGCGTCTACATTGGCTAAGTCGACTTAATAAAGTCAACTTAGCCAGTAAAGTCGACTTTATACTAGGTTTTATAAAGTTGACTTTAATTTTCCTTAAGTTGACTTAAGGAAATTGTAGTGTAGACGCAGATTTGTAAGTGTAGATGCACCCAATAAGCCTGGGGTAAATTTAAACTGATCTAATTATAGTCCTTGCCTATAGGACACCCTGTCTATCAAGAATCTCAAAGCATTTTTACAAACATCAATGAAATCCTCTCCCCCCACACCTTGCCTGTGTAGGAATGTATTATTATTCACCTTGAATACAAACAAATCGGAGTTAATGGAAGGTCACACACAAAGAATCCAGGAGCCCCCCTAACTCTTAGTCCCCTGCTCTAACCAGTATTTCATACAGTGCCTGGAATAACCCTTTGAAACTAGGTTATGATCAAACCAAAGCAAAAAGGAACCAAAAAAGAAATGCATTAGCAAAGCCAGCACCAGGAAAGCTAAACTATAGCACATAGGGAGCTGAATTCAGGGCCACATTTTACTCACAGTGAGTCAAAAGACATTTCACAAAGATCATAAAGGTGTTTTCTCCTCAACACACAGCAAGCTAGGTCAAGTCCAGGTAATAGATTGCCCTTTTAGCAGGGACTGGGTTGTAAGCAGTGATAGGAGAAAACCATCCAGTGCTCTCTAACTCCCGCAGGTGGGGATCTAAATACGTGACCTGTATCCACTTCTCCTGTGGTTTTGCAAAACCATAATTAAGCACAGTTATTAACAAATGTACATGAACATGCAGCATTACATAACCAATGGTCCCAGAACAGTGAAAGCCCAGACTTGGCCACTTAGCCACTTCTCAGCTAAATCTTTTCCGACCTTTCCTTCCTTAAGGACATATTATATATACCCACGCACCCACTTTATAAACATGGATGTTCAGGTCTCTTGGACTGATGTGATGGTGTGGCAGACAAAATCTAAGGCTGTGGGGGGGAGGGGGCAGGAGGAATTCGTGCCGTTGAGGGCTAATATGTACTGTACATCTTGTAAGAAGATTCAGTCATTTAAAAGCTTACTTGAGATTTACATGTTTATTTGCTTTCACTCCTTGCGGTAATGCTGGAGCTACTATTCAATAGGCCTCACAGCAAGAAGATAAAGAGAGTAGTGTAACTTGGGACAAGACAGATTCATTACATGGGGACATGGTGTCCCATAGCAGCGGCTCTCTACCTTCTCAGATGACTGTACCCCTTTCAGGAGTCTGATGTGTCTTTCACCTCACTTAAAAACGACTTGCTTACAAAATTAGACACAAAAATACAGAAGTGTCACGGCGCACTCATGCTGAAAAAATTGCTGACTTTTTTGGTTTTATCATATAATTATAAAATAAAACAATTGGAATATAAATATTGTACTTACATTTCAGAGTATAGTATACAGAGCAGTATAAACAAGTCTTTGTATGAAATTATCATTTGCACTAACTTCGCTAGTGCTTTTTATATAGCCTGTTGTAAAACTAGGCAAATATCTAGATGAATTGATGTATCCCCTGGAAAGACCTCTGTGTACCCCCTGGTTGAGAACCACTGTCTCACAGTGGGGATTGGGGGTTATTTTGCCTTCCTCTGTAGCATGGAGCACGGCTCACTTGCTCATGGATTCTCTATACCTTAAAGTCTTTAAACCATGATTTGAGGACTTTAATAACTCAGTCATAGGTTAGAGGTTTATTACAGATGTAGGCAGGTGAGGTTTTGTGGCCTGCATTGTGCAAAAGGTCAAACTAGATGATCATATTGGTCCCTTCTCACTTTAGAGTCTATGAACATCTGGAAGGCTGACAAGGGGCATCCCATGAGGATCGCAGAGTACTGCATGTTCTCATTTCCTCATTCTGCCGATGGGATGTTTTAAAATGGGTGTATGTTTTTTAGGCCCCGCACTGTCCTCACAAGAGCTGCGCAAACCCGCTCCGCCAATGCATTTCACCAGGCACAACTCCTCCTGAGTTGGGGTGACAATCCTGAAACCTGGCTTTGTTCATGACTTGGAATGATTTTGGAGTGAGCGTGGGACAAGTGGAACTTGGAGCAACCAGGAAGAAAAACCCTGTAGTATTAGCCAGAATCCATGTTAAGGTCCTTCGCCTCCCACCCGCGGATCATTAGGTAGACTCCTGTTAACAGCCTTGGTAGTTACTTATATTATTCAGGAGGGGAACTGGGCCCAAAGTTTTTATGGCTTTAAACTAGAGACGGATTCTCTGGAAATGCAGGACAAGCAAAAGCTTCCCCACAGCATAGGGAGTTTGGGAAGAAATGTGGTGCTTCTGCTTTTGCCAATGTTTATTCTGAATGCTCCCAATTCCCCCCAACCCCACCATCTGGTTCTTCCCTCATGCACACTTTGGCTATGTCTACACTGGCAAGTTAGTTCGAATTAAGGAGGCTTAATTCGAACTAACTAAAGCCATGGCTATACTAGGCTTTAGTTAGTTCGAATTAAGGGCTTCCTTAATTCGAACTAATAAGTTCGAATAGGGTATTCGAACTAAAGGGTTAATTCGAACTAATTTCTTAGTTCAAACTAACCGGCCATTAAAATGAATGGGGATCACTAATTCGAACTAAGCAAGTGCCATTCATGGCACTTCCTTAGTTCGAACTAACTTTTTCTAGTTCAAATCAAGTTAATTCAAACTAACTAAAATTAGTTTGAATTAGTTAGTTCGAACTAACTAAGTTCGAACTAACTAATTTGAACTAATTTTAGCAAGTGTAGACATAGCCTTTGATTCTTTCCTGCCTGTAGGTATTGCTTTTCCCTGCGCCTCCTCGCATCACCTTCTGTTTCTTTTCCAATGCAGGTTCCACCCATTAACGTTCTCCAGAACCTTCTCTGCGTAGAATTGGAACTATCCCCTCGGAGTTGCTTCTCCCCAATTCCTCCCTGTGTTACTCTGTTCCCTCACAGATCTCCACACCCTCCCTCATCCCTTGCTGCGTCTCAGTCTTCATTTCTTCCCCTTGTATGTTATGTGCATCTTAAAAGAGCTAATGATGGAAAATTGCCTCAGCTGTACCCTTTTCAAACAGCAAAGCTACATAAAAAGTTGTTTACTGTTTAGAGAGGCAAGAAGCAGCCCCCTTCCTCCATCAAGTGTCAGGATGGCCTTGTTTCCAGCTGCTTTTGGAGATCCAGCACTTGTGCTAATTGTGTTGATAACAACCAGCTTTTGGGGGTTTAGTGCAGAGTAGCAGAGTCTCATTAAACGTTTTGTCTTTAAGTCTCTTATTCCAAAACACTAGCTTTGCATCAGTGCTTACAACACACATTGCACTTTCAGCACTTGGAATTGACTGTGAAGACACTAGTCGTTATGGGCACAGCACGCTGCTTAAGTGACAGCTCCAACTGATGCATCTGGGCATCCCAGAGCTCCATGTTATGTTCCCTAGTTAACTGCACATTAACAGGCACACTCACAGCGGTCGCGCTTCCTTTTAGCCCGCTGAAAAACATCCAAAAAGGCCGCTGTCAACTGATTGCCCACAGCAGGAACTGGTAACCCGCAGATGAAATTTTAGAGCATGTTGAGGGAGGAAGGAGGGAAGCCAGGGACTTTCATTTTAAGAGTTCAATTTAAATGTGGCAGCAAGTGTAAGTACTTTTTAAGCGGATTTAAAGGAGTACATTAAACAAATCAATCCACACTTAGCACTCAGGCAATACACAAAGCTTCCTCATCCTTACCTCTTTCCACCCAGGGTGGCAGTGGGCCATTTGCCATCTGATTAGTCAAACTGGAAGGGCAGCAAACAACTTCTCTTGAGCCAGTCAAAGGGGAAGCTTTTGGGCAGCAGGACCCTTCATCCCTTGCTCTCCCCTTGAAATGCTCCATCTGAGGATGATCTTTTGAGGCATTGATCACGTCCTGAGCACCATTTTCCGCCCTCCATCCCCTAGGAAATCACTGCAGTTGAGGAGTCTCAATACTATTGGGCAAATCTCAGGAGCACGATCAAAGGGAGCATATATCAGTGTGTGTTTACCATGCCACTAAGGAGTAGGGTGACCAGGTAGCAAGTATGAAAAATCAGGACAGGAAGTGGGAGGTAACAGTTGCCCATATAAGAAAAGCCTTGAATATTGAGACTGTCCCTATAAAATTGGGACATCTGGTCACTTTTCTAAGGAGTCAAGCACTGTAGCAACAACCAAAGCTTAAAGAGGCCTCAGGCCAGTCCTTATAGAAGACTGTGCCACACAGGACATAAAGGATATGGATTATTTCCCTGTCTGCTTCCATATCAGGAACTATAACCTGATCTTGCGTTGGCCACCAAAAACAGTTACCTGCCCAACCACTGGAACAGAGCACACAGCAGCGTATAAGTAAACACGCTGTAGATGCTCTGCTCTAGTTGACGCTAAGACCTACCTTCCTTCTCGTGCAAGGAAGATACCACGTCTAAATTTGGTCAAAGGCATCAATCCACGTGACTGAGAGAGTCAGGATTTATATAATAGAGATGGAGCCAAACGCTAGCGATTTACAGTTGGCTGATAAAGTACAGAGTTCACTTCAGAGCAATGTTCTCCTGTGGCAGTTGAACCGCTGGTAAATTACACTCCTCTGCACCTGTTCAGAAACTTCCAAATCAGCCTGGCCAAATCCAGATTAGCACAGCCTGTGCTGCATTAGCTTTGAGGATGTGCTTCACTTCATTTACTGTTTTCTCTGTGGATGGAAACTCAGTCCTAAATTGTACATATCTAGAATTTCTTTCGTCAGATTCCTTCATCAGGGCCAGTACAGTGTTTAGGAAAGGGAATGGGGAACAGGAAGTTAGATTGAGAATGTCTAAATATCTGCTAGAATTCCTAAGAAGCGAAGACAATACAACACAGGGAGTAGATGCAGATTTTGGTGGACTGAGTTAATCAAGGAATAGTAGGGGCATACAGAGCCTCAGGCACTGGTTCATATCCAAACTGTGCTGCCAATGGCCATCTGTTTTCTGGGGGCCAGCATGAGATGTGTTGTTGGTTTCAATCCCGTTTCTAAGTGACAGATGTCCTGTATCACAAACACACACACAGAGTATCACCACTGCAGCCCTTTCTGGCAGTGTCAGCAGAAAGTCAAAGACTGGCTAAATACAAAGGCTATACCTCCCTCTCTCCCCTGGAAGCCTTAGAGTCATAGGGTTGGACGGGACTGCCAGGGTCATCTAGTCTAACCCCCTGCCAACCAAGATGCTTTCAAGACAGACTGCTACCCAGCCTTTTTTTGGAAAACCTCCAACGAAGGAGCATCCATGACTTCCCAAGGCAGTTTGTTCCACTGTCCTACTGTTTTTATAGTTATATACATCAATGGGAGACCTTCATCTGAGTTCCATTCTGGTCCCCCTGTCAACAATGAAATAGGGAAAAGTGAGAAGTGGAGAAATGATCTGTGGTTCCTCTAGATCTGGACTGAGGTCCAGTGAGATGAGAAGTGTGACTTAAGCTTGCATGGCTTTTGCCTGGGCTGGACCTCTCTTGCAAATAAGGGATGTTGGCATTGGAGGCTGTTTTCAGAGAACGGCTGTCATACTCACTATCCCTCACTGCACTTTACAAAGGAGGCCGTGACATTAGCTAGCACCTTCTGTGACCAGAATCTGCAAATCTGGACTCCTATCTCATTTAATATTTGCCAGGGCACAACTGCCTTGGCAAGCAGATAGCTCAAGACTTCATTTTTTTCATTTTGAGTGCATGCTATTTATTGCTGGGCTGTGCATCTGATTCTCTCAAGCATGGGTAGTGGGAGTTAGAAGGCCTTTCAAGTAAAATATCCTACAGGATTTTCCCATTACTTCCATACAACTGCACAACCTCTGCATTGGAAAATGGGAATGGGTTGAGTGCAGGGATGGCTGTGAGCTGGTACAGGAATGGAGCTGCAAATGGGAGGGAGAAGAGGGTATGATTAGCCTTTAGTTCAGATTTTGCATCCCAATTTCTGAATGTTTGTCTGAAACAAGTTTCCCAGTTTCCAGTATTTAGCCCTTTGCTCTATGGCGCAGAGCTATGAGGAGCAACGGCGAGATATAATCGAGGCTTGTAATAGTACTAACATCTGGCAAAACATCATGGCATTATCCAATATATGAATTTGTTAGTCTTTAAAAGTGCCACAGGACTCCTTGTTTGTTTTGCTGACCTAGACTAACACGGCTCCCCCTTTGGAACTTGACATCTGGCGGACAGCGTGGCTGTGTCAAATGGGAAGTGCTGCAAAAATGCATTTGCAAACCCTAGGGGCACAAACATAGCAAACAGAGCTACCCTTGAGCTTGGGGGATCTGAAAGGACAATTGGCCATCTAATCACATCAAGCAAATATTCTGAGCAGTTGCATTACAGATCTGGAGCAAAGAGGCCTTATCCCCAGCAAGGTCACTACTCTTTGAGCACTTGCCAAATATTAGAGAGCAGTTTGAGATTTTTTGCTTTGATTTCTGTGTTGGAAATAAAAAGCATTTTTTTTAAAAAAATTGTATACACTCTGAAAAGTACCAGGATCCAGGTAATTGCAACGCTCTGGAGAATAAAGCATGTCTATACTAAGTGGATCTATTTTTGCACTGATGTGCAAGGTGTTTAAGAGCTTTAAGTTTCCTCCCTCTAGCATTAATGGGAGTCATCACTCAAATCTCCACCCCGCCCCCTGCCTGTAGCTGATCAGCAGAACAGAACACTTGTAGGTTGGGAGCAGAGCTATATTGTACAAATCAGATCAGCGCGGCTACAAGGTATTTTGTGCTCACAGCAGCTTGCAGGCCAGCTCCCCAAATGTTATGGTTAAAGCAGGGAGGCATTTGAGGAGCAGCCTTTACTTACTTAAAATGCCATAGCGATCTTGAGAATGGCAAATGTTGCCTTGTTAAAGCAGGGTTTGCTGCTATCCAAGCTGAGAGCAGAGAGATTCATTAGTATTTCACCTCTATAGGTGTGTTTTCTGCTACATGGGTAAGGCTGACATGTTAATTATCTTGCCTTGTAACACACCCTGTTTTATCTTTGGGATGATTTCACTCTATTACTTCACTGCATTTTTGCCTGGGAGACAGACAGTCATAATCACCAAAATTGAGAAGCTGTGTAATCAGCAGTATGGCCGACTGAGTCTGCTGATGCTGCTTTTGCTGACACTGGTGGAACTCAGGAGCGGCTCTATTTCAATCAAGATTAAAACTAGTGTAAGAGGAGAATTGAGCCCCCCAGGTTTCTGGGTTACATATGCCAGTTCTGTCACTGATTCTGTTGTGTGACCTTAAGGAAAGTAACTTGACCTCTCAGTTTCTCCTCAGTAAATGAGAATAATAATGCTTCTGAGAACCAGTAGGGAATTTTCTCCTGGAATGTTTTCTGTAGGAAAACACCCATTTGTTTCACAAAAAAACATGTCGATTTCAACCACAGTTCGTTTTGAAAGAAACATTGAAAAAAAGAAACAAGTTGTCCTGTGGCACTTTTAAAAACTAAAAAATTTATTTATCGCATGATCTTTCGTGGGAGAAATCCCACTTCATCAAATATTTGAAAATGGAAAACTTACAGTATGGGAAGAAAAAATAAATGCAGTGAAGTGTAATTCACAAGATCAGGTCAGACTGTTTCAGCAAATCAAGCAAGTTGTTTTGATTCAAACAATGTGAAACAACATATAAGAAAAAAAAAGAGGAGTCTTGTGGCACTTTGAAGACTAACAAATTTATTTTTGCATGAGCTTTCGTGGGCAAAGTCCCTCTTCGTCAGATGCCAGAGACATATAAGAAGTTGGGGAGGTTGAGAGAGGTGAAAATCACTTTTTGTAATAAGAAAGCCAGCCCATATGTCTATTCAAACCAAGTTAATGATGTCATATTTGCATATGGATTCTAGCTCTGTAGTTTCTCTTTGAAGCTTTGCCAGCAACTACAGACCAAACAACAGAAATATTAAAGCAGGAACATATCCCTGCAACAGACCACTTTGCCCCCATATATACACAAAAGACACCATCACGGGACCTAATCAAGCCAGTTACTCCATCAAGGGCTCATTCACCTGCTTGTCCACCAATGTGATTTATGCCAACAGGTGCTGGAAATGCCGCTCCCCCCTACCCCCACCATATATATTGGACAAGCAGGACAGTCTCTGGGCAAAAGAATAAATAGACATAAATCCAATAGGGGAACACTTCAATCGCTCTGCTCACTCCATTGAAGATTTGTTAATAGCTGTACTCAAACAAATGAATAACAAATCGCAGCTTCAAAGAGAAACCACAGAATTAGAATTTATATGTAAATTCAACTGCCTTGCCTCAGGGTTAAACAGGGACTATTGATTTTACTCTCATTACAAGTGATTTGACCTCACCTTCCTCTATGTGCTGTTCCCCAGTGTTTGAATCCCAACACCTATTCTGATTTGCTGTTACAGCCTGACCTGATCCTGTGTCATACATTTCCCTGCATTTAATTTCCTCCCATTCTGTACGTTCCCCGTCTTCAAGGCACCTCGATGTGGGATTTTCTCCCACGGAAGCTCATGTGATAAATAAATTTGCTAGTCTTTAGAAGTGCCACAGGACTCCTTCTTTGTTTTCTGATTAACTACGTAGTAGACATGTCTTTCACGGAGTGACAGGGGAGATTGAAGTGTTCCCCTGTTGGTTTTTTAATGTTGTCATTTCTGATGTCAGATTTGTGTCCATTTATTCTTTT
This sequence comes from Pelusios castaneus, assembly GCA_007922175.1. Classification (NCBI taxonomy): domain Eukaryota; kingdom Metazoa; phylum Chordata; order Testudines; family Pelomedusidae; genus Pelusios; species Pelusios castaneus. The sequence goes on from ML685891.1 coordinate 4,208,761, forward strand.
GCTCAGAGACAGTCCAGTTTCTCCAATGTATAAGGCTGAGGGGCATTGTTGGCACGTGCTGGTATATATCACATTGGTGGATGAGTGGGTAAATGAGCCCTTGATGGAGTGGCTGGTTTGCTTAGGTCCTATGATGGTGTCATTAGTGTAGATATGTAGGCAGGGTTGGCAGTGGGATTTGTTGCAGAGATATGTTCCTGCCTTCATGTTTGTTTTGTATGGTCTGTAGTTGCAGGTGAGTATTTGCTTAAGATTGGGGGGGGAGGGCTGTCTGTAAGTCAGGAGAGGTCTGTCTCCCAAGGCTTGGGAGGGTGAGGGATCATCTTGTAGGATAGGCTGTAGATCCTTGATGATGTGTTGCAGAGGTTTGAGTTGTGAGCTGAAGGTGATGATCAGTGGCGTTCTGTTGTTTTCCTTTTTGGTCTTCTCCTGTAGTAGTTGACTTCTGGGTACCTGTCTGGTCTGTCATTCTGTTTCCTCACTTCCCCAGGTAGGTACTGTAGTTTTAAGAATGCTTGATAGAGATCCTGGAAGTATCTGTCTCTGTCTGAGGTATCGGAACAAATGTGGTTGTATCCTAGGGCTTGGGTGAAGACAGGGGAATGTGATCCTGTGAATTATATTTCACTGCATTTATTTTTCCCTCCTATACTGAAAGCTCATGCAATACATAAATTTGTTAGTCTTTAGACGTGCCACAGGATTCCTTGTTTCTTTTGCTGAACTAGACTAACATGTCTACACCTTTGGAAATTGAAAAAAAGGTTTTTGATTTTTCATTCTTAATTCACTGGTGATTGCTCCTGCATTAATAAGGAAACATGATCTTTCAATCCCCTCCGTCCCTGTTCTTTTGCAAGTGGATCTACCCATGATAATAATAATTTCTTCTGCAATAGCCTCTTCCAGCTGAAGGTCTTAAAGTACTTTACAAGCAAGCTATGAAACCTCTGCACTAGGTATTGTCATTAATGAGATGGAGGGACACAGGAGCAGTGCTTTTTTTCTAAAAAAAAAAGGTACCGGAACTCCTATTGATGTCCGTCGTGTCATAAAGAAATAACACTGAAAATAGTGCAGTAAACAGTAAATTTTTGAATATATCAAAGAAATAAAAATACAAGGTAAAAACTGTTAAGTTTTATTAACTATGCAGGCCGCTAATATACTGAAAGACAACCTGTGAGGTCTTACAGCAGGGGTCCTCACACTTTTTAAATAGGGGGCCAGTTCACGGTCCCTCAGACTGTTGGGGGGCCGTATTATAATTAGAAAAAAACGTGAATGTGTAGCTATCACGTCTGCTGCTGGCCTGTGTTTCTGGGTACTGGGTGGCAGGCAGTAATGCATCCACACACTTTTTGTTGGTGCTGTGGGCTCCGGCCAGGCCCAGAGTGTGGGACTGACCGATGTTAGCCTGCTGGCCTGCTGTTGTGTACGCAACTAGTAGCCAATGTTCCCTCTAGGTTTGGTGGCTTGTGTGCAAAATTTTCAAGCCGTGTGAAAAACTTTTTCAGAATAAATTTTTGGGGAAAACTCACAAGACAGAAATTATAGGCATTAATTGAAGATAAAGTGACTGTAAATAGAATTAATTAATTAATTGTGTTTAATTAATTTAATTGGAATGAATTTGGAATTGAAATCTAATTTTAAGAAAGGTTTTTATTTAAAATTAATTTTTAAAAAGTTTTAAAAAAGAAGGGAGAGAAAGAAAAAAGAGAAGGAAGGAGGAGACAAAGAAAAAAAGAAAGAAAGGAAGGAAGCAAAGACAGAAAGAGCAGGAAGGAAGGAAGACAAAGAAGAGAAAGAAAAAAGGAAAGGAAGAAAGAAGAGAAAGGAAGGCAGGGAAGAGGAAGACAAAGAAGAGAAAAAGAAAAAAAGGAAAGGAAGAGGAAGAGAAAGGAAGGCAGGGAAGAGGAAGACAAAGAAGAGAAAAAGAAAAAAAGGAAAGGAAGAAAGAAGAGAAAGGAAGGAAAGGAAGAGGAAGAGAAAGGAAGGCAGGGAAGAGGAAGACAAAGAAGAGAAAAAGGAAAAAAGGAAAGGAAGAAAGAAGAGAAAGGAAGGCAGGGAAGAGGAAGAGAAAGGAAGGCAGGGAAGAGGAAGACAAAGAAGAGAAAAAGAAAAAAAGGAAAGGAAGAAAGAAGAGAAAGGAGGGCAGGGAAGAGGAAGACAAAGAAGAGAAAAAGAAAAAAAGGAAAGGAAGAAAGAAGAGAAAGGAGGGCAGGGAGGAGGAAGACAAAGAAGAGAAAAAGAAAAAAAGGAAAGGAAGAAAGAA
>ML685891.1:4211438-4277242 GCA_007922175.1 Pelusios castaneus
CCACCCCTCTAACCCGGCCCGTCTCCTTGTCCCCACCCCTCTAACCCGGCCCGTCTCCTTGTCCCCCCACCCTTCTCCAGGCCTCCCTCCAGCCCCCTTACCTGGCCGGAGGCTGGGAACCACAGGGACGGCCGGCAGAGCTGCTTGCCGGCCAGTCCACTCCCGCCCTGAGCACGCTGTAACTGCGCATGCTCAGGGCGGGAGATTTAAATCTCCCCAGCCCGGCCCAGCCTGCACAGCTGGGAGGGAGCACCGGCGGGGAAAAAAAGGTGCCGGAACGCCGTTCCGGTGCGTTCCGGCAGAAAAAAAGCACTGCACAGGAGTGAAACGATATGCCCAAGATCACACAGAGAGTCTGTGGCAGAGCTATGAATAGAACCCAGGAGCCTTGAGTCAAGATTTTAAAAAGCAATTTGTGATTTGGGCCACTTTGATTTTTGGGTGGCCAATTGGAAACACCTTGTGAAACAGAGTCCGAAGACCGGGGCTGTGTCCCTGGCTCTGTAATCTTGGACAAGTCACTTCCCTTCTTAATGCTACTGTTTCCTTCCCCATCTTTGATTGGTCTTACCTACTTAGATTGTAAGCTCTCTGGGGCAGAGAGTATTTCTTATTATGCTTTTGTACAGTGCATAGTACGTAGGGTCCCTGGCCTCAATTGGTACCTCTACGCGTGGCTGTAGTACAAATAATTAATAATAATCAAATAAATATCCCTGTAACTCCAAGCGATGGTCCTTTCAGAATGGGATTGAAACCCACTGGTGGAGCAGGCTTGCACTTCTGTTGCCCATTCCTATGGATAAACAGATGTTATCGCTCTCCAGGGTTTTCCACCTGGCACCTCTCATGGACACTGAACTTCACACACTGGGGGTGTTAAGCCTTTGCTCACTTCAAGGATCTTTTTTCATTTGCCAGGTAGATCTGCCACCCAGCAGCTGCACTGACACACTCTGAGCTGGAAAGATTAGACAAAGAAAACAAAGAGCTGGGCTTCTCTGTACATGGGGCATAGCTAATGAATTTAGGAAGCATTTCCTCCTCTGCAGACACCAACAAACAGCTGAGGAGTGTAGAGTCCTTATTTTCTCCTCCTGGTCTAGGGAGAAGAGAACCAAACCAAAGCTCCACCTCACCCCACCACAAAGGACATTGCTGGCTCAGGTCAAACAGACCTTGGAACCAGACCACACATTTTTGGCCTATTGCAAAATTTTATTGCAACCTGCAGGATGGGCTGCTGCTGGTTGAGCTGAGATGTGGTGGACGGGGGCTGCAGCAGACTGGGTGCAATGTGAAAAGGCAGGAAATAGGTCAGGAGAGAGGCAGGAACGGCAGCTGTGAGGATAAAGTCAGAAACTAGGAGGCAGCAGTTCAGTGAAGAAAGAGGCAGACATGTGAGCGTTGAGGGCCGGTGATGCAGGGAAGGAGATGAACTGCCACGGTTGCAGCAGGTGAAAGGGTGAGTCATGCTGATGACATAATATATTTATTCAATGAGTATTAAAATGCAGCTTTGTCCCTTATTGAGCCTACGGGCTGTTCCCCTGGGCCGCGATCTCACTATGGCTGGCCTCCCTGCGATTCATTTGACTTTCTTTCATTCCATTTAGTTTGGTCTTTTGGTTCATTTCACATGCCTAGGGAATGAAAACAAGAAAAATAAAAGGAGGCTCTCCTAGTCAGAGGAAGAGGGGTTGGTTGTTGGAACTGCTTGATCCCAACCTGTCCTCGACAGCACCAGGTTCTGACTCGCCCAGTTACCACGAATTATTTTGGGTGGCGTTGGTGTCAGGAGCTGTTCCCATTGAGCACCACTGAGGTTGGTGTGCTTCCAAACTGGACCACATGTAGGGCCCCAGTTCTATGACGTGCTCAGCATCAGCCACTCCGTGGAAATTCATGCAGTGGACGTACTAAGCACCTCAGAGGAAGGGCCTCTGTGCCCTGCAGGATTAGGTTCTGCTTGTAATAAGTTTCATACTTCAGAGGCTTTGTATCAGGACTAATCCTTGATATGAATGTCGCCAGGGTTATGTGTTTCTACAGTGGACACAATCTGAACCATTTAACCTCATGTGAGAGAGAGAGAGAGACCCCAGGTCAAACCAGGGCACATTGGCTTACCTAGGCTGGCCTCAGGTACATATGCCTGTGGCATTTGGCTTGGGTGCCACATCTAGTGAGCCCATCAGTGAAGTTTTCAGGGTCCTAACTCTTGATAGTGAGTGTCCCTTTAAAAAAAAGAAAAGACTGATGAAGCAACTGACATACTTAGCACCTATGTGATTCCATTTCCCTGCGCTGTTCACCCTCCCCCTCAATCTCTTCCTCCTGAAAACAGATATAGGTATCTTGTGATTTCATAATCATGAGCTGTCATTTTGGGTTGCTGCCGGCAATTTCCTTCCTTCTCTTACATTGCTTTTCCTCACTTCTTCTCACAGCTGACACTTAGTCCTGCCTCTGACAGAGGTTGATGTTTGCCTTTCCCCATGGGATGACCTTTCTTTCACTGCTGTGCTGTTTAGTCATATTATTCTGTCGAGAACAAACCCAAACCCTTGTTTCCATAAAGCATCCAGGATCTGAGTGACAAGAGAGGGTTGTAAACTCATGGAAAAGGCCACATTTTGGTCATTCACAAAATTATTTCTGTGGGCTGTCGGCCAAGAATGTGAGTCCTAAATGGGCTGGTGTAATGCACTAAACAAATCAAACTGTCCTGAATGTAGGGACTCAGTTCTGCAAAGGGCTCATCACCAGCCATGCCCCAAGTCAGGACTCAGCACCTCACGGAATCGAGCTTGCTTTTATCAGTGTTTCCAGAAGACAGGAAGATTAACAGCCGGCAGGTTCTTTCCATTCAGATTTGTTAGAGATTTGAACCTAGAATGTAAATTCTGATCCCTTTCAAATCTTTGGTGGTGGGATTTAGATTTAACCCTCACATCCATTCTTTTGTGTGCAAAGTAAACACCACAGGTGGCAAAAAGCTAGACAGGAGTTTCAAAATTCTTGGATCCTTAGTATGAATGATTTAGTAGCATAATTTGATAGCTTCCTAGAGTTTAAAAAGCCAGAAGGAGCCATTAGGTCATTTAGTCTGATCTCCTAATTATTACAGGCCACTAAGTTTCACCCAGATAGCACTGTGTTGAGCCCAATGACTCAAACGAAAGCATTTTAGTCCTCAGTCTGTGGAGGCACAACATTCCTCTCATCCTAGATCCTGGACAGACACACAGGTAAGAGACAGTGCTTGCCCCAAGGAGTTTATAGTCTAACTAGACATGGCAGACAAAGGCAGGAAGGGGCAACAGAGTCCCAAGGGCTATGTCTACACTTCTGGCTGCATGTAAAGGTGCTACATGTGGAGCTCCATGCTGCAGTGAAGGGCTCTGGAGATGGGGAAAGACACCCACAGTAGGACACCATGCTTCCGAAAACAGCAGTGTAGACATGGGAGGTGCTGCTTGAGTGTGTAGAATGCAATGTACGCTGTATACCCTGGGGGTTTAAGCCTGTAGGGAGCTCTGCTCTGCTACGCCATGCCTCACTATCTGTGCTGCTATTTATACTTGTGCTCACTGGGTGTGCATTGTCTGTAATCTACATGGTGTCGAGAGTGTAGATGTTCCTAAAGAGGTAAAGTGACTAGCCAAAGGTCACATAGTACGTCAGTAGCAGAAACAGGTCTTTCAGGTCCAGAGCCATATCCACTAGCCCACACTGGCTCCCTATCAATAATAATAATCCAAAATGTTATTGCATTAGGAGTATTGGGAAGTTTTTTTAAATATCACTTTTTCTTGTCATTGTCTTTTTTAGCAGCATTAATGGATAACAAAAGAATCTGTATTTCTACTCATTCAGGTTACTTGTTTAAAGATAAAAATTATGTTGTTTTTAAATTTCATTGCTGCTCTTGAGGCAACCTAGGGGTAATACCATTTCTTTCACGTTTTGATGGTCTTGTAGCTGTGCTGGTCTTTTAGGAGAGGAGGACATGCTAGGAGATTCATTGGAGCCAGTTATTGGATGGCGTAACTCCATTGCATTTAATAGAGTTATAGTAACAGAGAATTTGGCCAATGAACGATTGTACCCTGGGCTAGGACTCCTTTACTCATTAGGCCAAACTCTGCTCTCAGTTACACTTGTGTCATTCTGGAGTGACTTCACAGACTCCAAACACAAGAGTGATAGAGTGAAACATCTGCTTGGTGATGCTCTGCTAATAAGCACAGGTGGTTCTTCACTCCCATCATTGTGTCACAGACACTAAGGTCAGAAAGAAGTTAAATGACCATCTAGTCCAGTCTGACCTCTTGCACAATGCAGGCCACAGAACCTCAACCAACGACTCCTGAAATAAACCTCTAATCTATGACTGAGTTATTGAAATTCTCAAATCATACTTTAAAGACGTTAAGGTACAGAGAATCCACCTGCAATTGAGTCGTGCCCCATGCCACAGAGGAAGGTGAAAAAATCCACAGCCTTTGCCAATCTGCCCTGGGGGAAAATTCTTGACCCCAAATATGGCGATCAGTTAAACCCTGAGCATGTGGGCAAGACTCATCAGCCAGATACCCAAGAAAGAATTCTCTATAATAACTCAGAACCCACCCCATCAACCGTCCCATTGGCATATCCACCACCAGCAGTCAAAGATCAGTCAATTGCCAAAATAGGGTGTTCCATTATACCACCCCCTCCATAAATTTATCAAGCTCAGTTTTGAAAACCAGCTAGGTTTTCTGCCCCTCTGCTCCCTTTGGAAGCCTATTCCAGAACTTCACTCCTCTGATGGATAGAAACCTATGTCTAATTTGAAGTCTAAATTAATTCAGTCGGGTTGTTATTAGAGTTACTCCAGATTTGTGCTGATGTAACTGGGAACTGAGGTTGACCTATTTGAACTGTGATCTCTAATCAATGTTCACCAGCTGTCCCTTTACCAAGAAAGGAGTCTTGCATCACACTCTAAAGGCGGCAAGACCTGAACCGTGAATTGCTCTGTACTTTTGACTTGTCTTGTCTGATTAACCCTTTTTGCGTCTCAGAGATGAAGCTTCTGTAACCCTCAGGGGACATTGCTTTGTCATACTTCGTCCCCTCACTGCACTGAAAGAGCCACCAAAGATCTTGTTCTGGATGTCGTTGGATTGCAGAGTCAGGCAGCAGCGCTCTGCCACCGAGAGTCTATGCGTTCCCTGCCATAGAGCATATAGCCAACAGCTGTCCACCCATCTTAAGTGCTGCAGGCTGGAAGACCCCCGTGCGCTATCAGGGCCAGTGAGGGAGAATAGGAAGATGGACTGAACCATCCTCATCCTCCTAAGCACAGGCTGGATTCCAAAAGAGAGCTGGAGATGAGGTTGCTACATCTGATCTAGAGGAACAAAAGGCTCCACTGCTTTCCCCAGCCACCATGAAGCAGGAGGGAAGGGAATTGAAACAAGCATGTTAGAGATGAATAAACCAGTTCTGAGAATTTCCTGGATTGTGACAGCAGCCTCCGTGGCTGTCACTGTCAGAGTGCTTTCACCATATTAATTCAGGGTCGCTTCTGTGTGTGTCAAGCGGCTATCTCTGCCTCGATCATGTGCATAAGCTCCCGTTATCTAAGTGGAGTCAACTGCGTTCATACAGTGCTGTGTCCTGTTGCTGGATAAGTAGCACTGGTGTTACCAGGGCACAAAACTAGGCACCTGAGCTTCTGCGGACAGACCGTTGTCCCCAGCATGTCATTTGAGCATTCTGGACCAGTGGTCAGTCTTGGAATTGACGACTCTGCCATGTATCATTGGACAGATCATTGTCTCTTGATTTGTAACACGATTATTATACTTGGGCCTCTCTGTTACAAAGTATTACTGAACTCCACACAGATGATATACCACAGTATGCTGGATTTGCTGGAAATGAATCCGTTGACAAAGATGCAGTCCGATAGCTAAACTCATTAACTCTCTCTGGTTATTTGTTTGTACAGTGCCTCGCACAACAGGGCCCTGATATTGACTAAGCGCTCTCGTTCTCCCATAACACAAATCTTACTGAATTTAGTCTTTTCTTCTCCTCAGACAGAAGAGCCTATTCTCTTCATCTTCATTTCAAGAATGTCACACTCTGCGTGTGATGTGTGATCAGTTTTTTTTTTAAAGTTATTTTTCCCATTAAAAACTTTATTTAAAAAAACCCTCTACTTTTTTGTTTTAATGGGCTCTTTGGAATGAATCGACAGGGCAAGGAAGAGGAAGAATACTGAGAAAATAAGGACGTTAAAAATAATAATTGGTTCCATAGAGAGTAGATACCATTCTAGGTTTATGGTGTAAGAAACATAGTGAATTTAGAACCGGTTAAATTACTCTGCCTCTAGAAAAGGATATTGTAGGCTCATACAAATAACTACATGAGAATCTTAAACCTCCTTTCCCATAGGGCCTCTTTAGGAGGCAGTTGTAATGAAAACGCAAATGGCAAAGTATAAATCGAATTTGAAATTTCATGGTCATTTATTTCATCAGCAGACTTATCAGCTCCCAGGATGCTGATGATTTTCTCTCCGGTTTTTAACTGAAAATCAGCTCTAGAGGTTTTGATGACCAATCTCGATTCAATAACAGCCTTGGGTGCTGGGTTAACTGCCACCATTTTGTATGGGCCATTTTTTGGTTTCATTTTACATGGGTTGGCATTTTCTGGGCTAGATCCTTAATTGGTGTAAACTGTTATAATATATTTCTGAAATTACAGTACCATTGTGCTGGGTTCTGTACAAACAGACACCAAGAAAGATAAAAAACTGATAGTCTAATAAGCTAGGCAAGGGTTGGGAGATAGGAAGAAATCTTTTCCCAGTTTTAGAGGTGGAGGTCTGAGGCACAGAGAGATGAAATGATTGCCCCAAAGTTCACACAGACAACCTGTGGAAGAGACAGGAATTGAACCCAGATCTTCTAAGTCTCAGCCATATGCCCTCCTGCCCCTCTTCTCTTTGATTATAGCAGAGCTACACTCTTTTATACCAGATTAAGTTCTGGCCCTCTGGCTTCACTTCCTTTCCCTTCACATTTTCTTCTCTGAGTTTAGATTTGAGCTTTGTGTTGGAATGAACCCAGAAATATCAAAGGGAAATTCAGCTGAAACTGCCAAATGTTGCCTGGTTTTGAATGGAAATCAGTTTACCCCAAGCTACAAATCAGCCCAGGCTTGCATGAAACCTGGCCCAGCTTCACTTAAGGCTTGCAACCTTTCCATGAACCTGGCCTTGAATCCTGTTCCTCAGAGACCCTGATTGAGCTTCAAGTAACAGTTCCCTGACACAGAATAGTATCTGTCATTGAACCTGTTATGTCCTGTTGGCCAAAGTAAAACCTACCAATGTGTAATACTGGTGGGTGAGCAAGACTCGTTTCCAGAGTCACCGACTAATTTTTAAGACTGGACTTATATTTGACTAGTGGCTTGTGCTATTTGAAGCTTTGCTTTGCAAGACAAATTTCATGGGCATGCATATGGTATTTGGGTTGCATAACATTTGTTTACAACTGCTCCATCTGCCTGTGATCTTCCCTCAGGCTTCCTGGATATCTGAATGCTCCTTCAGCTCTCTTGACCTGTTTGCCCATCACTAATTATCAAGACAGTCTCACTGAGTGCTAAACACTGAATGTTACTCAGCACATTACAAGATTTGACCCTTTAAAGATCACGGTTAAGAAAACCCAATCCAGCCATATGTGAAGTATAAACTTCTTGGGCCTCTTCCCCACCATCCAATCCGAAGCTGTAGTGAAATCCCTTCAAAACATGAAGCTTGTTAGGACCCATCTGTTCTCCACAGGAGGTCTCAGGAGATGGCTCTCTTCATCTTTGTAAACTGCTGGTTAGATAAGCAATAGGCAGAAGAACATCATCTTGTCACCATGACAACCTCTGCATCTCCCTATCTAGCCGGAATCACTGGTAACCAGCTGATGGAGGATTTTTTTTTCACTTTGCTCTAAAAACAGAGAGGAAAAAGACCCTGACTCAAAAGACTCTGAATGGAAATGTATCCAGACAATACATAACCAGGCCCTCTCCCCTCCCTTTCCCGCTAGGGTCACAGTCACAAATTAAAATCCCATGCACACATATAAAAACCCAACAAGCTTCTTGCAGCCATAGCAATTGAATTAGCTAACGCCCTCTCCCTGTGCAATTTCCAGTGAGACTTGTAATCCATTAACCAGTTAGGAACTCGCAATCAAATCTGCACAAGTGGCATCATTAAATAAAAAGCTGGTAGTGCCATTCCCTCGCACATGCACACGCACGCACAACATAGTACAAGAGCAGGGAGCAGCCTGGGAATGGTTCTGCAGATGTGACTAATGCTCATTGGTTAACAAAAGCCAACAATTAGTCAGCAACAGCAAACATGCAAGCCCAGACTTTCCTCCAGTCTTAGCCATTGTACTTTTTCCCCAGGGAGGTGCCTAGCACCTTTGATGAGGTTGCAAAGAATCGGTTCTTGGGCAGCCTCTAGCCATGTAATTGTAATGACACAGGTACTGCTGAGGGAGCAGACCCACCCCTTCATTTGATTGCAGCTCAAAGGGGGTGAGGAAAGAGGGGCACCACACATTTTTAGTCACATCTTGTGACTCATGGGCAGAGGCAGTGCTTGTGTATCGGTTCCAATCAGAGGCGCCCCAAAACTGTGTTGCATGGGACTTCATAACTCAACCCTCCTCTGTCATGGACAGCTGGGACAACAGTAACTGGAGTTTCAAGTGCCTGGTAAATATTCACAGTGATGACCGGCAACAGCATGTTTCCTTATGCCACACTCAGCCCTTTCTGAGGTGGGTTCCAGCAATGCCCTGGTGGTTTCGAAAGTCCACTTGCGAGGCTTCTGGGATTTCCGTCTCATGGTTAAAGCAGGAGGCCGGGAGCTGGGACTCCTGGCTGTGTGTTGCAGGGCAAGTCACCGCACCTTTGTCTCTGAGCCTTACTCTTTTCAACTGCACAATGTCTCTGACCGTGATGCTGCTGCTCCTCTGTTAATTAATCTTTGCAAAGGGCGTTACAATCTGTTGATGAAGACCTAGGCGCATAAGAGCACAATGTTATTACATTATCTCGCTAACCTGGAGTAGGTTCCCTTGTAGTCCTTAGCAAGGCAAGAAATATACGGGCATTACTAGGGTGTTCTTAACAGATTTCAGCAGGTCACCTAACAGAGCCAACTACAGGGAGCTAAGCATCACTGCCTCTTAAAGAAAACACTGGCAAGTAGCATAATAAACTCTTTTAGCTCTGAGAGGGCCTGTCCTGTTTTGCTGGAACTGATCCCATAAGATTTGGAGGTGTTTTCTACCACCACTGTCTTAAGGTCCAGGCAAAACCAGGGTGGCTGACAAATACCACAGGCCAGGTTCTGATCTCGGTTACGGTGGTATAAATCCATAGAAGTGAGGGGATTCCCCAGTGTAACTGAGCTGTCCTGTCCATGTGGGGTTCCATGGATTTTAGCGCTCCCTGTTTAGTCTGGTTCAGGCGCTTCGCTTTGGTAAACTGCTGCATGGAGGTGGGGACCTGATCTGAGCTACTGGTGCTCTGGTGCAGATGCCCTAGGGCTGTTGGACAGTCAGGGTAACTCTGCCGGCGATCTGACTTGACAGATGCACCAGCACATAGTGCACCACAAGAAAGGTTAAGCAAACAATATGAGATTGGAGGTACCATGGCTGGCAAATGATATGTGCCAGGATCAAAGATTTTTCAGTCTCCGTCCTTACCCCCTGGCAGTTGCTCAGAGCTATTAATGGTGGGCAGAGATGATTTCTGCCGTGACTGTCTGGCCGGCAGTTGTCTGAGCAATAGCAGGATTGCCTTGAATTATGTGAAGTACCGAAGGCTAACGGTGATAATTCTGAGCAGCTATGTCCTCACTCCAGCTGATCAGCACATGCATTGTGAGACCATTCTGCTCAGAAGTACAGCTCCTCTGTTGAGGTAGAATTACTCCCTGTGGGGTTGACAGGAGATCCAAAATGGCATCATGCTGTTTTCAGAGGGCAGCTGGGGTAGTTCAAACACCTGACGAACATCTGGGCTAGCTCCATTTACTGAGGTATCCTGAAGCCATAGAACTATGTGGTAGGTCTGCATCTCCATGTTTGTTTTTACTCTTCCTTTCTGTGTCAAAGCACTACGTTTTACGACTCAGACTAGACACAGTCCTGTAGACATCTGAGGCAAGTGGTGGCCAGGGGAGAGAGAAGAGGGAATGTCTTTTGGATGGAGGGAAAGAGACACAGAGTCGCCCGGGACTGTCGGGAGCAAAGAAGTGGAGTCTTACTGTGACTGTGGGGTAGCTGAAAGAGGCAAAACCCAGCAGGGATTGAGGAGAAGAGAGAACTTGATCAGGGACTGAAGGGGAAGGAAAGATGGAAAAGCATCCTGGACTTAGAGGATGGGGTGAGATGGAGCATCAATAGTAAATGAGAGGAGGATAACTGAGGGAGAAGAATCAGCATGAAATGAGTGGGAGGAGGATGGAGGAGAAGCACCAGCAGGGAGTGAGGAGAAGGCATGTGGAGCATAAAAGATAATTGACTAGAAAAATTAGGAAAGAGAGTAACAGGAGAAGATTAAGTGGGTTTTGAAGGAAGATGATACAGTGATTCATCTGTCCCAATTTGGTACTAAGGAGAGAGGGGAAAGTGGGGTATGAGGGTGGTAGGGCAGGAGTGGAAGAGGAGAGAGAAAGTAAGAGTGGAGAGAATCAAAATTGGGGATGAGGCTGTGGAAGGCCTGGCAGGAGAAAAGAGGTGTGGCCAAATACAAGGGGTAAAGCTACATTATCACCCATAGGCAATCAGAAATGGGGAAGGGGAACTCAGCTGTGGAAAGCATGCTGCCTTTTCCCTCTGAACACCTGAAAGGGTTAATGGCAGGATACTAGCTTTTCTTTGCTGGGGAATGACATTCGAAAGATAGATGGAGCAACTTAGACTTGTTTCCAGGCCAGCATTTGGCATCAGCAATACAAGTGATGTCAGGCGTCGGCCAGTTGTGTGCCACCATGTCCGCATCCAGGCTGTCAGTGCCAAGCCAAACACCACTCATCAGCCAAGACACCACAACAAAGGCAGATGGTAGGAACTCACTCATATTAAAATGAAAAAAAAAAAACCCAAAGCCCGCTTCCAAACAGTTTGATGAAGAAACAAAGTGATGTTGTTCAAAATTCTACAGTATTTTTCCAGGTTCATCATTAATCCTCAAAGTTGCATCTGCTTCAAGAGAGCAGCTGGGATGCTGGCAAAGAACATCTCATAGTAGAATAACACTGGCTCTCCTGTTACTATTACAATGGAGGGCCAAGGCAGGCTTGAACCACGGCTGAGGAGCTCCTATTCACAGCAGTTTACTAAATCAGTGAGGGCTCTGTCCTGTGAGCTGCTGATACCCTGCATGTCCAATGGGCTTCCCTGGGAGTTGGTGGCACTCCAGACCAGCAGGACCATGCATGCAGGTAGGACCCTATCAAACTCACGACTATGGAAAATGCCTCACAGACTGCGAAATCTGGATATAGTAGGGGAGACCAGATTTCACAAGAGTTGGGTGGCCGAAGAGCAGCAGCTGCTGGCAGGGAGCTGAAGGCAGCACCACAACAGTGCAGACATGAGGATGGCATGGTAGGGAGGGTTCGTCATTTTTTTGGGAGGGGGAGGGAGGCAAGGCTGGCCTTACAGGTCGGCCACTGCCCAGAGCCCCTTGGTCAGGGGGTGCTGTGATCACTCCCTCCCCTCCCCACATGCAGCCAAACCAAGGCTCCTTTTACTCCCAAGCACTGGGCCTGGAGCTGGGGTAGGGGGCATGTCTGGGGGCACCTACTGTGTAACAGGCTCCAGTTACTAGTTCTGGACAAGTTGAGGAGACTTTCTCTTCCACTGCATGTGGGGCTGGGTCAATCCCACCACCGGGAACCTCCCCAGGCTCCAGGAAGCTTTCCGGCAGCTGGCTGGAAGTCCAGCACCGTTACCAGCAACAGGGCAGAGGTGAGGATGGCACAGTATGGTATTGCATCCTAACTTCTGCGCTGCTGCTGAGTAGCTTCTCTCCGGCTGCCCAGCTCTGAAGGCAGCAGCACAGAAGTAAGGTTGGCAATACCATGACTTTCCTTCAAGAGCCTCCAAACACCCTCCCCTCCCCTCTTTTGCGTTGTATTCCCATGACTGGGAATTCTGTCTCTCTGAATAATGTGTTTAAATCCCTTCTTTAGCTGCAAGCTTCTGCTGTGACATTAGACAGGTGTATTAGCCTCTGAATGCCTGAGTTCCCCATTTGTACAATGGAGATAATAGCCCTGACCTGCTCACATGAGTGGCACGAGGATAAATACATTTCAGATTGTTAGATGTTCAGATACTGTGATGAGGGACACCATGTTGTTGCCATAGCTAGATATCCTTCTTTGATAGGCTGATTGGTTTGGGAATGTGGTGAACATTATATATACCTTGATTTCAGCAAAGCGTTGCACAAAGTACCACCTGACATTTTGATAAGCTGGAGAAATGCAGGCTCAACCGAACTACAATTATATGGATACATAATTGGTTAAACAACCCAAAAGAGTAACTATGAAAGGAATGATGTCTGATTGGACCATGGACAGATAATAGAAACAGTAAACCAACAAAAATTAAAACATAATGGAATATGATCAAAACAGTCTTTTCTGGATACCCTTGAAGTAGTAATAATTTAAAAGAGGGGAAAACAAACCCTGACTACTGATTTCTCTCCCCATTTTTCAAAGCCCATCTTTTTGATCTAGAGTGGATTAAAATGATGAATTCTCTCTCAGTCCCTAGGAAAGAGGATATTTTGAATGGAAACTGCCAATTGACCTTCTCTTCTAGCTGTCGCCAGTCAACCCTTCTGCCTTCTTTCAGGTCATTGTCTGACCCGAGCCATAACAAGAAGGGAGGGGGGGCCTCATTTGGGAGATCAGTAATTTCACATCCTAGATTTCAAGCTACAGACCTCTTTAATATGGAGCCTGTGAGGTGATCTCTCTTTCTCTCTCCCCTCTTCCTTTAGAGCCACTAACTGGTTCATAACTACGGAAAGCCAGGGAAATATGGGTGGCCCCACGTGGGGTTAGTGCTTTATCTACAAAGAGCAAAAAGAGTTCACGTGCACAGCTTCTGCAAAAATGTGAGCCGTCAGTGTGCAGCACAGAGGCTTGAGAACTTTAGTCTTCTTGAGTCACAGGTAAACTCTTTACATAATGGGTTGGTGCTGGCTAGACAGCCTGTTTCGCATCAGAAAGCACATGTGGCTGGTGGAGGGGGCTGAACCAAAATCATAGATTCCGATTCAAAGAATTCTGAGCTCTGGAGATATTTGGTTTTGAATTTGAATTTTATGGCCCAGCTCTTTTGGCTCAGGGGAAATGTACCCATTGCTACAAAGAGACAGTTCAGGATGCATCTACCAATGTCCTCGACTCCTAGAGCTCCTCCTGATTGTAAACACAAAACCAACAGCAAAACGCTTCCAGGAGGCCAGTGTGATGTATGCCTACAGCTATCCTGTGGGGCAGTAAGGAGACAGGACTGTAAGGTGCCAAACCCAAAGGTGATCTTTCTCTAACCTGCTGGACTTTGGACTGTTCCTGATGATACCCCACAGGCTGTTACAGGAAGAAAGCTTGATACCTGCTTTGAATGATAAAATCTTGCCAACCTGCAAGTATCTGCATGGAGCTGGTGCAAAGTGACAGGTATGGGAGACTCCTAACTAGGGTCAGACAATTCACTTATGAGATGCACATGACATTGATTTTGGAGAACTGCTTTTGCTGTTTACTTAAGAGATATGTGACACTCAGGGCTCAGAGTCTGGGGCAGATGCCATGGAGGCTATAGAATGGCACCTCTCCAGGCAACTCTCAGAATAGAAGGGAGCAGTCAGTGAAAACCACTGCTGGTTTTATGCCACCTCTCCTGGCACTGAGGAGATGGGGATATATAAGAAAAGATGTTGATCCCGGGTTTCATCCCGTGCTAGCTTGTTGCATTCATTGCAATGAAGGAGCATGGCTTGTGGTTAAAGCACCAGGGGCTGGGAGTCCGGAGTTCAGAGTTATGTTCTTGACATTGCCCTGCAGCACATGTTCTTGGACAAGTCAATTCACAATGCTGTGCCTCAGTTTCCCTATCTGTAAAATGAGATATACTTACTGCCATGCAAGCTATGAGGCTTAATTCACTATTGTTTGCAGAGTTCTTTGAGTTCAGTGGCTGGAAGGTGTTGCAAGAGGACAGTGTACTGTGTTTCTTTGGGTTGATGAGGTTATTGGGGCTAAGATAGTGGCTTCTTCTGGCCTGCCTAACCGGCTCAGCACTCTGCATGCCTCAAGGGGAATGACCTCAGCAGTGTTCTAGTGCTCATTGCGATGCTGCAACCCAGGTAGCTGCCTCTGATTGCCTGTATCTAAATCTGGCCCTGTGTGAATGAGAAACCTGGAAATAAAACAGATTAGTTCTCTTGTGGGAAACTTGCATATTCTGAGAGTCAAAGTGTCATGTGACCTTGTCTCAGCCAATCACAGATCAGCCTTGAACATCTAGCTGGACAATAGTGTGAAACAAGGTCACCTGACCTCATCTGAGCAGCTGGAATGTGTTTGCCGTCTGGGGTCCTGACCTGCCCAATCAATCAGTATTCATTGCTCCACTTTTGCCATTACAAGAAGCAATAAAGAGACAGACATAAATCCATGCATCCCAAGTGCATCTGCCTTCTCCACCTGTTGGAGGTGGCAGATAAATTACAAAGAGGATCTGGTTTTGAGGGCAGGAGCTGTAAAATGCGCAGTACGTGATAAAAAACAAATCATGGCCAGGAATGTAACAACTTGTGCCTGTTCCTTTTGACATTGTCCCATGTATTTGTGGCCTCTCCAGAGTACAACGTACTTTTATCCTCCCCTTATGTTATAAAAAACCCAAGGAGCCTAGTGACACTTTTAAAGACAAATTTATTATCACATGAGAAAATTTCTCCCACGAAAGCTCATGCGATTAATAAATTTGTTAGTCTTTAAACGTGCCACTAGACTCCTTTTTCATTTTGCTGAACTAGACTAACACGGCTACGCCTGTGGAACTTACATTATAAAGGCACCTTTCCATTTCCCTGTCTTACTGTGTTGCTGTTGTTTTCCACTCCCCTGCCATCTTCTCTCTTTCTGTTGGCTCATCTTCTGCTGTCCTTTTGCCCTATCCAGGGTTTTCATGCACTCTCTACCTTTCATTGTTCCTCATGTCCTCTGCCCTGCTAGGGTTCTAGCAGTTGAGGGAAATCCCCTAGTCGGGTCATCTCTGACGCATTTTGTGCCTGTGCTAGAGACTCGTGTTGTAACCTGTAACTCGACAGGATGGAGCAGAGCACAGTGTGGTGGGAGATGGTGACATTGAGCCCTGTACAGATCTTTCCCAATGGGCATGAGTACCATTGACATGGTTTATTTGCTGGAGGTGTCTTAGCTTGATGACCACCTCCTGTAGCACACGTATGAGGCTGAATGCACCAGCAGAGCCATGGTCAAAAATTGCTAGGGGATATAGTGCTGGTTAAAGGAGACAGGGTGGCTGTCCTAGACGAAGGCCTCTTCACAATAGGTACACCACCATCAATGGTGGGACAAGTTTCTCCCTCCCACCCCCTGCAGATATACCAGTGTGCCAAACGTGCTCTGGACATAACATTTTTAGGGGGAGTTGAGGCTCCATGACCCATTCAGGTCTAGACCTCCATTCTGAGTTAGGGTTACTAGTGGTAAGGGGTGGGGTTTGTTGTGGATATTTATTCATTAGCAACTGATCTATTTATTTCATGTACGTCATCAAACAGGCAGCAGCAGGTAACAACTTTCGGTCACCATCAAACTAAACTGGAGTCAGTCCACTCACTCACAAGACTCAATAGTACATTTTCACTACCCTGAGTCATCTACTGTCTCAGGTGCAGCACGGAGTGACACTTTCGTAACTAACCTCTTTGTATCCCAGTTTCCTCACCATTGTTTATTAGCAGTGGAGCTGCACGGTTGGTAATAAAACGGTAGGGAAAAGGCTAGTATAGCCACAGTTATCGTACAGGCAAGACTTTGAAGAGTAGTGTATAGACAACCTGCTGCTGCTACCCTTATTTAGCCTACTGCAGTACAAATACTAATACAATACAATACAATACAAATACTAAATACAATACTCCATGGAAACACTTGGGAAAATGAATTTGAATTAACTTTTCAAGTGGATTAAAGTGCACAAAACCCCTTTGTGGACACATTTCTTCACAATTAAAGTGAACTTGACTTGGATTAGCTGAACTTCATGAATTAAGTGCAATCAAATTGTGCTCACTTTAATTCTGAATAAGAGTGTTCACACAGGTTTAATGTGGTTTCATTAAAACATTTTAAACTCTCACCCTTAATTGATTTGGATTACTTTCCCTGTGTTCCCCCATTTAGACAAACCCTTAGGTATATAGGAGCCGCCGCCTCATTGAAAGTCAGTAGTAAAGTGCTTGTCATTTTTGAAAATAAGAGTTAGGACCCCAAGTTGACTTGGGCACTTTCCATGCCTAAAGGCTCCAGTCAGGGCCGTCACAACCCCAAAGAGGTTATTGTTACACTAGACAAGACCCCAGAGGGTGGGGGTGAGGGAAACTGAGGCGCAGAGCTTGGATGCGACTTGTCCCATGTCACACAGCAGGACAGAAGAAGAGCTGGGAATACAGCCTGTGTCACTAGTCCAGTGACCTGTCCACTAGCCCATGCTGCCTCCCAAGTTATTAACCCTCTACCTCATAGAGTTTCATTAACCACATGGCAGTTACAGTATATGGCAGATTTTGATTATATTGACTCATTTTCTTTGAAGAAATGTCGGAAAGGGAGGAATCCTTCTCCCAAATATAAAACAGCTGACGCTAAAATCTCACCCTCCTGTTGTCGGCAAAGTCACCTACAAGGTCAAATACACAGCACTCTGCAAAGTTGCCTCCACAAGCTGAGGGGTTCGTGGGGGGCAGAGCGAGATCCTCTTTAAGGGAGGGTTTAGTCATCATTACACCTGATGGTGACTGAAGAGCTTTGGAAAGACACTAATTCTGACCCCGCTGTTCTGTGCACCTTAACTTTCTGTTCCCGGCTGGCTGGAGCACTCCCAGAGGTGGAAAAACCACACCTCCCTGCCGGTGAGATCAGACTAGCACGCTCAGCAACCTGCCAAGGGGTCAAATTCCAAGCCGCACAGGTAGAGTACATTGCACTTCCTGCCCTGCTGGGAGGAGTCAGGGAAGGAGCCTGGCTGCTGCTGCGGCTGCTAGAGAGTGAGAGTGACAGAATGCAGTCTCCAGCCATTCGCAGCATAGCCCCCAAGTCTCCCAACATGAAATCGGCCAGCGAGGAGGGCAAGCCCGGCGGTAGGTTTGTACCAGTGGCGTGGGTTACCAGCGTGGGGAGTTTGGAGCAACACTCGTGTGTGCGTTTGTGTGAAGAGAGTTCAATGAGTGCAGTCCTCCGTTCAGGCCCTGCCTATTGTTTGGGTCATTACACACTGAGTGATTTTCCAAGCTGGTTAATTGTAACAAACACCCCTCCAGAATTCTGGTTAGTTGCTTGTTCCTTGATGCTCTGCTGTTGGGGAAAGCTCTAAGTCTGTGGGAGGGGAAAAAAAAAAGAAAAGAATCCAGCCCTGTCTGTTAAAGGTAAGCATGTGTGGGCTGCAGATGTTGAAAGAGAGTTGTGTGGGAAAGTTCTTGTTTTTAAAACTGGTAAATGAATCGCCAAGTGATTATTTTAACCGTTTGAGTATTCACTGAGTGTCATGAATACAATGGCCAGAAGCTATTCTTCTTGTTGGTCCCTGTAATAGTAAAAGAAAGGTGAGTGTTCAGCCTGGGACACTGTGAAGCTAGGAACAGCAGCCCCAAAAAAACAGTCTTCAGGTATGTGTGCCAGGTTCAAAACTGTAGTGCTCCCAGAACAATGATGGGCTTGTACTGTACACTTTGCAGCATGCTTGGCTTTAAAGCAGTGGGAAAGCAGTGGGGCATTATTTGCCTGGCCCTAGGGTAATCTTACTCTCTGATGAGCCTGGTTGCAGATTCATTTAATGTGCATTAATGTTTTTTTCAAATAGTCTGTTTAAGTCTCTGTGTAAACTTCCACTCCAGTACCGGCTGACTTGTTCAGCAATGGGTTAGAAATAACTGGCTTCCTTTGTAGTTTTTGTACTTGCAAGTTTTAAGATTGGCTACAAATGGGGAAATTGCTGCATTTTTCAAACACTACTTCCACCAACACAGAAAGGGAAATTACAGTGCTGAGAAGAGACATGTGGTGTTAGATTGATTTGTATATAGTTAGTCCCCACCCTCCTGGGGTCATTACAGAAACCAGAGAAGAGAAGTTTAAGGTTATAAACTGCTTGGAGCATGCTGGAAATTTACAAGTTGACTCCCTGTTCGAATTGTGTGGTGCTTGTGAGTTGTTCAGCCATGGGGCTACTGAAAGATGTTGAGGAATTGTATCCAGACTTCCTGAATTGTATGTGAGGTGCTCTCTCATTCAAATGCAGATGAACCTGTGGATAAAATTAAAATCTTGGTGTAGAGTGCCCCTAAGGTACTTGGGTGTGTTCCTCAGCTGATTGTAAATCCATCTAACTACATTGCTTTGGCTTTTTATTTTAGTGGAAAATAATTGTTTGCAGTAGTCCAGTTTTCCTTCCCTGTGTCCAATATTCTTCTCTTTCCCCTCACCCATGCCCCCTTATCCTTATCCCAGAGCACAGTCATTATGGGTAATCTGTGGTGGACTCTGTCCCACCTCAAGAGGAACCTGCCAGCTTCTGTTCAGACTTAGAAGGTGAGGAATGTGTAGTCAGAACGGGACTCTGATTGGTTAAACACTGAAGACATCATCTTGTTTTTAAAAAAGCAGATTCAGGGAGTTGGTAAAACACAAGAATGCTGCAGTGTGCGCTGACTTGTATGGTGCTGACCCTCATCATAATGAGCAGAGAGGCTGGTGTGACTGGTGCTGTTAACTCCTGTGACAGTGCAATAATGTATTTGTTATCTAGATATACTGCTATAATTGTAATAGCCAGTATTGTATTTGCAAGTATATAAATATATACACATGCACATTCTCTCTGAATACAATTTCTAAAAATTTCCCTGTACACCAGATTTGTCTGTGTGTATATGCGTGCACACTCAAAAACACACACATGAAGATCTATGGTAACTATGACTTTATGGCTATCACCATGCTTGACAACTTTCTTCTTTGGAATTTCATGGCAATAATGGGGAGAAAAACCTAGATCTTACTGCTTTAAAACCACAAGAATCTTAATTGCTTGAACAAAAGCAGAATCCTCACTGGTTGATAGCTATATAGGCTCTGTGACATACAGATAAACAATCCTGAGACCAACCAGTAGGGGGCAATAGTACCCATTCACATTAACCAGTTCACTACAACTTCAGTATTATATGACTTTACTCCAAGAGTTGTCTGTGATATTCAGGCCATGTGACATGGTATTTGTACTATTGTGACACTTTCGGAATGTGAAACAAGCTGACAGTATTTTGAACAGAAATGTTATAAGCTTTATATTATTAAAAGGAAGAGTTGCTGCTTAGATTTGGCTCTCAAGTTCTGAGAATCCGGCCACTTATTCAAGAGCCTGAATACGGAGATGGTGCCTCTTTTTATAGAGTTGGAAAGGAGCCTTGAAAATATAATTGAAAGCCAATGGGAATATGGTGTCTAACTTGGGTACCAAGTGAGATTTAATGGAGCACCTATATGGATTTTTGTGTGCGTGAATACCTGTTGTAACTCTGGTCCTTAGTCTTAAGATACCTTGACCTAGTTAGTTGGGTAAGAGGGACTAGATCAATGTAAGTTCCGATGTGAACCCCCTGTCATAGTGGACATTTGTAGATTTGTATTTTCTCCAGTATTGTGCCTCCCTCCTGTATTCAAGGGATTTTTAAATGGCTTGTTCCTCCTTCACTGTCTTTAGATAGTAGTGTTTGAGTCGATCCTCGGAGATGCTGAAGTCGATGGGCATTGAGGGCACATGGCACATCACAGGATTGGGACTTTAATTATTTTTCTTTTTAATGAGCAATTTGGGTGAAACATCTGAACAGGTTAAATCTCCATTCCCCTCTCCTCTTATTCCCCCAACTTGAATTTAGTTACAATTTTAGAAAACTTATTAGCAGCATCGGTCAATTTCCTACCTCTGAACTTGTGACCTGTGTCAGTTAGAGATGTGCAAACTAGACAAAGAGATTTGTCTACTTTTGGCTTTGCCCAGGCCTTTAACCAATGAGACTCTTCTGGCAGTCCAGTGGTTCCTGAAAGTCAATTTCCTCTATAAGAATTTCTGGCCTAGCAAAGCTGGCTGTTTAGGTTTATTTTAAACCACACTGTCCAGGGATTCTGCTATGATTTCCTCCTTCCATCTTTCCGCCAGTTCAGTTCCACTGCCTAAAAACCTTGCACCCGATTTGCTTGAGAGACTTTCCTTTGCAATTCATCCTCTGTGTCAGTGGTTTTCAAACTTAGGGTCAGGACCCAGTACTGAGTCGCAGACAATCAGGCACTGGGTGGCAGTCCCCCCTGCTGCCACTGCCAAAAGACTGAATGCATTGCTCAAAGATATAACTGTTGGGTCGCAGGCATAAATGATTTTTTTAACTGTGTCCTGAGGAAAAAAGTTTGAAAACCACAGCTCTATGTCAGGAGTGGCCAAACATCCTGTTCCATTCTAAGTCCCCTTCCCTGCTGGGTAGAATTCTTTAGCATCCTCCTTGCCCAGCACGATGTCACAGGGCAGAAGCTCTGAGCTCCCCACCCCAGTCTGGAGGTGGAGAAAGACGGGGAGATGGGAAAGGAGCTCCCTGAGCTGCATTTTAACTGTCAAAGAGACACATGCCGCTCACAAGCCACAACCTTTCTCTCCCTCCCCCCCTCTTCCCCGGTCCTATGTTCTGTTTTTCATATGGAATAGTTCAGCTTTATCCTTCTTTGTGTTAAAAGGCCCCTCAGGTAGACCTCATTTTAAAAAAATTACAAAGACTGTATCCAAATATTTCCATGACATTTCTTTCCATTTTAAAGGAAACCTTTTTTTATTTTATTTTATTTTTCTTGCCACTGCATCGATTTGCTAGGTTGTGAGAACCTGAAAGTAAGGTTGTCTAGCAATTGACCAGCAGCAGAAACTAAACTACTTTATTAATCACGCTGGAAACTTCAACTTTCAACTGGGAAAGGCATTCATCTTTTACACAAGTAGTTCATGGGATATTGTCTACTTAAAATTAGGCCAGGACTGAAGTGGGAGTGAGAATGAAAGCAGGATAATAATTGGAATGGAGTGATTTTACAATTCCAGAAGCAGGCTGAGGAGACCAGGGTAAATGCTTTCAGTCCAGCTAACCTTTCAAGCAATGGTACTGAACCCATGATTGTAAAGAAGAACAAAGTGTTTAATGTGGCTAATGATTGCTTGACACTTCCCAAACATAAATGTATTTGATTGTTTCTCAGCAATATCATAAACCTAGAATGACCTCATCTGGGTATCTTCCCCATTTGTATAAATAGCACAAAAAAGCACTTGTGCATTAATTCTGAAATCATTTTCAAATCCACCTTGAGTGATGAAATCCTCCATTGCCAATGTTCAGGCCTACTTACAAGTCTCTCTCTTTTTTCAGTCTATGAAAACGTTTCTTGTATCTGCTTTCCTGAGCTGTGTTTGGATTTATTTTAAACCCCAGTGTCCAGGGATTCTGCAGTGATTTCCTCCTTCCATCTTTACATCATCTCTATTCCAGTCCTTAAAAACCTTGCACCCCGTTTGCTTCAAAGACTTTCCTTGTTCCATGTTCTATGTCAGGGGTGGCTAAATTTTCTGTGCCCCCCCCCCACCCCACCTTGAAAGTTGGGGGAGGTTCCTATATGACAATAAAACAGCCATTATTGCCTTTAACGTCTATCCAAGCTGTCTCTGCTGCCACAGCCAAAATAGGTGCTGCCTTTTTTAGCATCCCCTTGCCATTATTGGCTCCACATATGTTGATCCATTTTGTCTATACCCATCCATACCAAAAATTGCACTTATTCACCTTGAAAAGCTGCCACTTGAGCTGTAAAACTATTATTGTATAAGTGATGATAAACCCTCTTTTGCTTTAAATCCCCCTCCCCCCATCTGGTTTATTATATTGATTAAGAGTCTTTGGAGGAAGGAGCTATGTTTTCATTATGTGTTTGAAGAGAGGAAGGTTGGCCCTGTGGTTAGGGTGCCACCTATGACATGGGAGGTTCAGATTCCAGGCTATGCCACAGATCAATTTCCTGCATTACTCTGGCCAGGTCTACACTGCTGGTGAAATTTGGCAGCAGTTGTACACAAACTACGCAGAGTGGCTTGTGTAATTCCCGTTGACTTTGTAACTTCCATTTAGCTCACTGTCTCCACTGTGTTGCGCCGCCGGAAAATGTATTCCGTCAATGCAGCACTACGCTTTAGGGGGTTTTAATAAATCAACTTCTGGATTGATCGATTGAGGGGGTCTTCAATCGATCTGGACAGATCAACCCGACACTGGCGAATTTGCTGCCATCGGTGTGTACATAGCCAGCGTCTAAAGCTAAATATACTAAAGATTTGAAGACACTCGGGTACTGCAGTCCTAGGGGCCATATAATTATGGCAGATGGATGTGTATATATACTGAGCACTATGGGATGCCCAGTTCCTGATAAGGGTCTCTGAGTGCTACCACAATACGTATAATTAATAATAAGAATTACCTTCTATTTAACCCTTCATTCCATCATCAAAATTCAGTGTTCTCATCTTTACTAATCTATCTGCTGTCCCAGGTATTTCCCAATACTAGAAAGAGTGCCTTTCCCTCTGTACGACTGAGGGAGGGGTCCCTCTGTTTTCCCTAAACAGCCAAAGAATTTTGTGCTGTGACAGCCATCCAGCTGCATTTTCTACACCTGCTACCAAAATACTCACTCTTAGCAGCCATTGGTGATCTCATAGGAAACTCAATTGTGCATCACGTTGCTCTGTTTCCAGAAGAGGGGTCGTCCTTTGTTTGTCTAGTTGTTTCTGTCTCAGTATGTCACATAAATACCACAGGCTGCTGCCCAGACTGGCTTGTCAAACCTCTTTGGCAAGAGCTATAACCTTTGCCCTGAGCAGACCAATCACTCTCCTGTTAACCTAGTCTCTCTTTTGGGTCTTTATTGGAATGTCTGTGTACCAAATGCAGCTAGTGTCTCTATTTGTC
Organism: Pelusios castaneus; assembly: GCA_007922175.1. Taxonomy (NCBI): domain Eukaryota; kingdom Metazoa; phylum Chordata; order Testudines; family Pelomedusidae; genus Pelusios; species Pelusios castaneus. Next base: position 4,234,884 of record ML685891.1, read on the forward strand.
TTTGTCTTATTTATATCTCAGAAGTGGACATGAAAGCCAACAAATTAACTGCATCTGTGCATGAACTTGAAACTGTGCGACAACTGTGTGGTTTTGTGTTACTTTATAAAATCACACTGCATGCTGGTTCAAGCCAATCTAGGCAGATTTATGGTTTTTCCATCAAAACTAGGAAGGGCTCAAATTAAATGGACAAACTTCCCTCTGATTTTTGGAGTGTGTTAGATCAGGCACTTTGATAGGCTTGTTTGAGATGTTTTAGAGTGGACCAAAAAGTTTGCCCTTAATATTTTAGGAGGCATCAGTCTAAATAAACACATAGCCTGAGATTATCCAAAAGAAATTACTGTCTACTCTAGAAACACTACAGCCACTCTGCTGTAATGTGGACACTCCAGTGATGAAAGGGGTTCTTCTATTGATGTAGTAAATCCAGTTTTCCCAGCTCGAATTCTTCCATCAAGCTAGTGGGATCTTGATCTACAGCAGAGCTTAGTTTGTCTTAACTACACTGCACAGGGCGTGACATTTTTCACAGCCCTGAGCGATGTGGTTGTGATGACCTAACTGTGTAGCAAGATAAATTGGATCTCATAATACCTTTTATTGGATCAACATAAAAGATATTACCTCCCCTGCCTTGTTTCTCTTTTGTCCTGGGATCAACACTGGTTCCATAACACTGCAAGTAATTTTGTAAAGGAGACCAAGTCTCAATGTGCATTGCAAATACTAAGTTTCACCATTAACCTGTCAGGTCACTTATTGCTACCCTTATTTTACAGATAGGGACATAGAACATCAGAGAGGTTAACAAATATTTTCATTAAGATCACACAAGAATTCTGGCTCTCCTGACTTTCTGTTAGCCAGAAGTCCCATCTCTCCATCTTTATAAATGGGGGGAGTCAAGTGAGACTAAAAAAGAACAGAGGAAATTTGTTAATAAAATGTCTTAATTGGATATATATATGTGGCATAAACTGACTACATGATGGTGTAGGATGCTGTAAAAATTTTATTGCCACTTGTCTAAGAGAGACTGGCAGAGCATACTCATGGCTCTGTTTTAATGTGGTCATGACAAAATAGTAATGCTATAAACTGACCCATCACATATTTTATGTAGTACTTCATAGGCATTTTTTTTTCCCGTGGGGCATTGTCCGCTTCACCGCTTCTGCTTGCATTGTGTGAATGTGATTTCTCAGCCGGTTGAGAACATTTGAACAAACAACTCCAGCAGGAACGGAGGAATGTCTTTATCAGCATCTTTGACATTATCAATTAGGCTGTACATTCCAACTCTCCAATAAACAAAACGTTTTGTGCAAAAGCAAATTGCTTGATGCTGTAAAGAATTTTACTCCTTATCTGTAGAGATCATTTCAGTGTCTGAATGAGATTCTGTTATGAAAATCATAACCGGCAGTGTGGTCTCTGAAAACTATAGATCAGGTATTTCAGATTTGGTTACTTAACTCCTCCATATTTATGTGGCTTAAATTAAGTGGTCTGAACATCAGAGAATCTACAACTTCTACTGAAGTTAACTGGCATGGTGAAACTTGGTCTATTGCTTGGTTTGATTTGTTGCAGAAGTCAGCTGGCATTGTTTCTGGTTCCTAATTAGATAAGAGTATTACACACAGCCTGCATGTGCTCCCAGAAAATTATTTTAAAATTAGAATTAAAAATTCTGTCATCTTTTTGAGTAACTCCTTGTGTTCAGTCTCTATTAAAACCTCCGAACATAAAGGCAGATTTTGAAGGGAATTTTGTTTTTCAAACTTTATTCTTCAGAATTAAAAAGTAGAGCTGGTTGATTAAATTTCAAAATTTTGGGGATCCCTCCTCCTCCCCAACACACCAGCTAAGTTAGAAACCTAAATGAAACTATAGTGTGCCTATAGAGAAGAGGCAGTGTTTCCTACTGGATGGACCACTGGACTGGAATTCAGGAGATCTGGATTCTATCATCAACTCCGTCACTGGTTTCCTGGTAACTTTGGGCAAATCATTGCATCTTTTTGTGCTTCAGTTTCCCCATCTGTAAAATAGAACTAACTTCCTAGTAAAGCACTCTGAAATCTACTGATGAAAGTGTTGTATAAGAGCTGGGTATTTAGTTATTTGTGACGCTGGGAAATGCAATTGACCAAACTAGTTTAACTATCCAACCTGACTGAAATACTAAGAGTAAATTCAGTGGTAAAGCTTCCATTAATGCACAACTAAGATTGCTTGCTGTTACACTGTTCCCTTGCAGAATGCTGAGTTGAACAAAACTCAAGCTTCTGAAAACTAAGGAAATGCAGAGTTAAGGCTGCCCATATAACCTTAACTATACCCTCTTTCGGCAATACCCCAGTACATCTTGTTAACATAAATACCTTTATGTTGCCAACCCAAAGTTGCTGGAATGTACAAGTTCTTCACTTCCTTTTATAACCTATTCATTCCCATTCACAGAAGCCCATCTAATACCATTAAGGACAAAAATGGGGGGAATATGGTCTACACTTTTCCTGTACCCTATTTAAGCAATGCCTCAATATGCACATACTCATGCTGGTCCTTGCCACTGAAATTCTGGAGGTATCAGATCACGACATACACCTACACACTTAGCCAACTCCCCTGAAAGAATGCTATACGTGTACAAATTAAGAGCAACTTCACAGCCTTTTACAGCTCCCTTAGACTTACTCACAGAGTATCGTCAAAACCCACTCTTTCAGTTCACCGGCGTTAAACCACTCAGCATGTTATGCCGACAGGAGAGAGCTCTACAATCAAGACAAAAAAAACCCATTTCAACAAGTGGCAGTTGCTATGTCAGCAGGAAAGCATCTCCTGCCAGTGTAGCGCTGTGCATACAAATGCTTATGCTGGCAAAACATGTCCCTCAGGGAGATGGGTCTGGTTTTTTTTCACACCCCTGAGCAATAAAAGTTTTGCCAATGTAAGTGCTAGTATAGACGTGGTCTTAGAATTTTCTCGTATTCTCCCCCCCTGACAGCACCCCTTGTAAAAGCCCTGCTACTGACATAACCGAGACAATACTGAATAGAAGTGATCCTGACGGTACCCATGCATCTCTTCCCTTTCCAAAACATAGATCTTCTCCTATCACAGTTGTAGCTCCATCACACCCTGCAAGGTAATCCACAGATCTTGCAAACACTCCACTCCCAAGCAGACACCACTACCAGCTATGGCTGACACTGACCACTCTCACTTTACATGGAGCACATGCCCAGAAATGTTTTGACTGCTCTCGTTATCCCAGCTCACTGCTGACAATACCCTTTGTAATAAAATCCTTGTGCCCTGCTAATTCTATAATATACATAGGGCTTCTGTTCTGGGCAGTCATTTCTTTTCAGGGTTTATTTTTGACAATTTTTCAGTTCTATGTAAATGTCAAAAAATCAGAGTTTGGCGGGGAGCTCTTTTCTTTGATGCTGTGAGTCTTTTAGCGGCTCCCCAACATTCTTGTCTAAATAGATCCACTTCCATTTATATTGTATGTATAAAAATGACTTAAATGTTAGTCTTAAGCTCTGTATCCTTGTTATTGATTCCCAGGTGTAGCGTTTAGTGCAGTTTGTCCCTGGAGTGCTTTAGCATAGGACTGTCTCAAACAGCACTGTGTTAAAGCCCATTAGGAAACCTTTAGTGCTCATTAGCAGGTCTACACAGACCAATTAATGTGCAACATGTTAGTGCCCTTTTGAAATAGTAAATAAGCTCTTGGATACAAGGCAAGGGGCAGGGACATTATCAATATAAACAAACTGGGCTAGGAAAAGGGTGAAGTCACTGGTGTTTTTCTGAGGGTTATTGGATAACACCGAGTTTGATATCTTCCCTCCCTCCTCTGGTATTAGTATTTCACTGGTGTTTATACCCTGACATCAGTAGCCTGAATTCTACATTGAAATGATACATACTAGGGTCAAAAAGGTACACATGCAGCTCTTCCTTTTGCATGGAGGGTGCAAAATATAGATGTAGAGGGGCCATGCACTGCTTTGAGTAAATCTCACTACAACTCCAAAGCCTGCTCCCTCTGTTCTCTCATTCCAACGCCCCTATTGCCCCTCCCTTCCTCTCCCAGCATTTATATGTCTCATTTTCTCACAAGAATACTTTTTTAGACATTCTTTTTGAAATAATATTGCCACCCATGGCTTACAAATTGTCCAACCACTCAGCGCAAAACTCCTTTTGTTTTAGGTGGGAACTTGTGATTAATGTAGCCTTAGTTACCTTAAATAGGGGGTGTCCAACCTTTTATTGTGAGGGGCCACATTACAATATTTTTCTCACTCAGAGGACTGGTGAGCAAGTTTCGGGTGGGGAGAGTGCTGCTACACAACGTGCAGCTGCGTCCTCTCCCAGCCAGAAGTGGCTGATCTTCCACACCCACTTCTGCGCGCGAGTCATGGCTGGTGCATTACAGGGCTGGAGTGGAGGGGAGGTTTTGCTCCCACATGGCTGGTGGGGCGAGACTGTTCCTTGGCTACAGCTGGGTGGATACGGGGGCTGCTACTGCACTCAGATGATAGCCTTTGGTGGGTCACATTCTGGATCCCAGGCTGCAGGCTGGACAACCCAGCCTTAAATGAAGGGTGAGTTCATAGCCTTGAAACTCAACAAAGTCTGTATTCATTCAGTCATTAGTACCTCTCAGTTTAACAGCACAAGGCTACAGAAGGAAACTTGTTTTTTGTAGCCTGCAACATGGGAATCCACGTGTCCAGTAACCCCCTATTTGGATCTCTGACACAACCCTGCAAATCTGTGAGATAGACTAAACTACAAAGCAATGCAGGGGACTGTTCAGATTTGAGAGCACTTTCAAGAGTCAACCCTTAAAATAAGTAAGGTGGTGGGAATGGAAAGCCTCCATACATTTTTTTTGTAGTGGCCTACGTGCACCGTAAAAAATGTGTATTTTCCTTGAATACTGTTCTCAGTTTGGGTCCACCCAGGATTTAGTAAGTGCCATCTTAGGTAAAACTTAACTGATTGAGCTCATTTTGACCTGCATTACATCATTTGACAATTACATCTTTCAATAGTGTATTCCAGTCTTGCAGCACGGGGTGTCGCAACCTAGTTCCTGACGGTCTGCGACCCATTACTGGGTCTCAGTCCATAGTTTGAAAACAACTGCTTCAGTAGCAGCATAAATGGAGTAACTAAATTAGATTTCAATACACTTTTGACTCAGCAAGATATATGCCTGATTTTAATCACATGCAGGGAGCAGGGTATCTCATGTGCTTAAGTATCTCACTGAATCAAGGCCCAACATAAATAAGAATTTTTTTTTAAAAAAAACCTTATTTTGACAGACCCTTCTTTCCCAACCAATGAGCTTTCTTTTAATAAATATTTTTATGACCTCCCAAGTTCTTTCCAGTTTTGCTCTCAAGCAATAATGATGATAGTAATTTTGAAATAGAATCAGAACTATTCTAAGATAAGTAGAGAAGGGAAATGGAGGGAAGATTTATTTAAGCCAATGCTTGCTAACAGGTATGAGTCCACCTGTGCTGGCTTCTGTTCATGTTGACCTTGACAGTGTTTGCCAACTATCCTGTTATCTCTGCAAAGTATATTAGATTGTTAAATTACAGAGTAGTAATTGGCATGGATTTGCTGTAAGCAGTTCCAAGCTGTATTGTATAGTGCTGTCTTTGGGGAATGAGATACCAAAGTCCTGTGTCTAGGTGGTAATTGGTGCTTATTTTCTTCCTGCCACCCATTTTTCTTCTTCGTTTGCACAGGCTTCTCTTCCTCCTTCATAGGAGAAGTGGGGGAGGTGGAGACTAAATTTCTCTGCATTCCCGTGCTGAATATCACAGTAATATAGGTCCCAAATCAATGTGAGCTTTTCAGTCCATGCTTAAAACCTATTGACTTAAAGTTAGGCATACATTCTGCCGTGCTTTGAACTAGGGCCACGGCTGACAGTAGAAAATATGACCAACTATTGACCAGAATAGTGTAGGTGTGAGGGAAAGATAAAACCACCCTAACAGCTCACTCTCAGAGCACATTTTCAGCAGACATGAGGTAATAAGTCACCTTTCTGTGACCCCAAAGAGTCAGGTACAGTGCACTTTAGCCTGGATCCAGCTGTAATAGGAATGTCAGTGATTTTACCCACGAATGAATGTAATCCCTTTGCCAAGCTACATCCTGCAGTCTTTAATCAAGCAGATTCCCACAAGCACCACTGAATTCAGGCCATGATACTTACTCTGCAAGCTTTAGGATTGAGTCCTGGAGGGCTTGAGCACCCTCAGGTGCTTTTTCAAAGGCTGCCCAGTGCTTTTCAGGATCAGGCCCATTATTTGGAAGGTCTGCTGGGTAAAACTGCTGCTTGGTACATAGAGCCACAAAATCACCATGATAGAAATGTAGTGCTGGAAGGGACCTCAAGAGGTCATCTAGTCCAGGGATTCTCAATCTTTTTTTTTATGTCATGACATGATTGGCACCACGGCCAACCATTCACTACCCGGAGCCCCCTTCCTCTGAAGAAACAACCACCGCCTGCAGATTTGGCAGCAGCAAAGAACCCCCTCACCCCCCCAGCCATAAAAATCTTCAGCCAATGGCACTTTCGGTAGCGCTTGAAGAATTGAGCCCCCACATCGCCAGAAAAAGGCCCACCAACAGTGCTTTCAGTGGCACTGCATAAAAGAAGAGCCCCTGCCACCGAAAACAATCAGCGCCGATGGCGCTTTCAGAGGCGGCAATAAGCCCACCTCCCTGATTCCGCAACTTATCTTGCTCCAGGAAGAGACTCCATGCCACCAAAAGAAGAACCGACCAGGAAGACATGGGGTACTTTTGGCGGTGGGGTGGTTGTTTCAACAATGGGACAAATATCGGTGACACACTCAGCCACTGTGCCGTGACACACTTTTGTGTTGTGACACAGCGGTTGAGAACCACTGAAGTCTAGTTCATCACTCTGTTCTGAGGCAAGACCAAGTATACCAAGACCATCCCTGACGGGTGTTTGTCCAACTAACCTGTCTTGAAAAACCTCCAATGACACGGATTCCACAACCCTTGAAAGCTTATTCCAGAGCTTAACTACCCTTAAAGTTAGAAAGCTTTTCGTAGTACCTGATCTAAAAGCACATATCTCTTCTCGGTAACCCAAGAAAAAAGAGATGAAAATACAAATTGGTGCCTATGTTCCGCTAAACGGTGAGTGTTCTATAGCCATTCTTCTAGGGTAAACTGCTGAGGGAAGTTCCAAAGGAGGAAGATTATGTAGTCTGTACAGACTTCGAAGTCAATAGCAGCCCTGCCAGTGTGTGGACTGAGGGGTTTGGCCCAGTGAGCTATTGTTTGTGCATGATACATTATACAGTTTTAAAACTGCACCAGGCTGAACTAGAAATGCCTTGGTGCAAATGTTCACTTCTTTTATTCAGTGCATTGGGGTAGTTCAGGGGAAATTTTCAGGGGTATATTAAAGTTGGTCTATGCGAGCGAGACTCTTTTCTCAGATCCCAGACTCACATTGGGGAATAGATTTTTTTTTTTTTTTTTTTTTTTTTTTCCCACATAACATTTATTCTGGGATACTTATTTCCCAAGCATTAGTATTATAAAAAGAAATTGCTTGTGTATGTGTTTAATACACTTTGTAAAAATTATGAGCGCACAGACTGAGCAAAACATACCTAGTAAACACAGCAAGTGGATTACACAGATTCCTCTAAATATAAATTCTAATAGGACCTGATCCAAGTCACCGGACTTTGGATCAGATCCTCAGTTCATAAAGTATAGCTTGGTGATTACAGTTTTTTCTTAGAAAAGTTCTTGTGCCTTTTTGGAAAGGAATGGGATTGTAAAAGCTCAAGATTTCTGAGACTTCAGCCCTAGCCCCCCCCCCTTTTTATTGAAACCTTTCAAGAATTAAAAAAAAAAAAAAAGATTTCATTATTTGCATAGATAAATCTATAATCACCAGTCAGATCATAAAGTGTAAAATATCTGAAATCCTTCTAATAATGCCATTTAAGTTTAATTATATAAACCAAAATGTAGTTAGCTGTTAATTATTTCAATGTTAATTGTAGCCTTCATCACTTGGCCTAGAAATCTTTTATATGCATTAAATCCTTAGCTATTTTATTTGTGATGGTTCCAAGAATCAAAGCATGAACTGCCATGAAGAAACTAAGGGCTTGTCTAAATGGGGAAATTGACTGGCACAGCACTAGCAGAATAATTATTTTGCTGTATCTGTGCTGGAATAACTTCCATGTGTCGACATTTTATTCCAGAATAATTACTCTGCTTGGTTTCCCTCCATGGTGGAGCCAATAGAAGGAAAACATGCAGTGTAAAGCATTTTTAAACCTATCGTGTACATTGAAATTGTCCCACACTGGTTTATCAGAAAGTGTAAAGAGAAATTTTATTCGTTACAAGCATGAACCACAGTGCACTAAGTTCTGTAACCAGCTGCAGCCTGAGTTTTCAGTGTTGTTTTTGCCCTAATTTAATGTTCACCTCCTTGGATAGCTGATTTGGGGTGACCAGCATTTTTGAGAGCATCACTGCAGCTGTGAAAAGTCCATTTGCTGCTTGCTTTTCAAATGAGGTTGTTGCAGAATTTGGAGGAGAGAAGCGGTGTGAATGTCTGAGCAGGGGACCCATCTCAGATGGGGGAGGTGGGCTGCACAGAAGAAAATGTTAGCTATGTTACTTGTAAATCTTTCTTTTGCTTTTGTGGAGCAAGTAACTGCCAGTTCCAATCACTAAAATAACCCTGGATGTGACATCATAAACACCACAAGTCTCATTGAAACCTGTGGTATTTATGATGTCACAATATGATTCATCTTTGGGACATCTTCAGTGAACTGGGAACAAGTTCAAGGATTGGGGGGGGGGGCAGAGTGGTATCAGAAAATAGCTATACAAAATAACTTCAAACTTAGTGGTCCCATAGCTTGGTTTCATGGCATAGCTTTAATTATATAAACCCTGATCCCAAACTCATTGAAGTCAGTGGGAGTACCTCCACTGATGAACTGGGCTTTGGATTGGGCCATAAATCTGTGCTGAATTCTATTTTCCTTGCTGCTTTGTAGTTTTATCTTGTATACAAAGCAGAACATATAAGAAAAGAGAGAAACTTCTCATCATGATGATTAGTTTTTGAATTGCTGGCAATCATGATTGAGCCCCATTGTGGTAGACTTGAATGTGCGGAGAGAGCCAGAAGGGAAATAACCAGCTTGCAGGTAAAAAGCTTTTTGGCTTATAAACTTTTCATCCAAACTTGGAGAATCTTTTTGCTGTTTTGGGAGAAGATCAAGTTTTGTTGTAAAGCTTCTGTGTTCTAGCCAGTCATGTAGTCAAAAAGGACCACTGGGGAATCTAAGGGGAAAATGGAAATGTGTATAATTGGCCAACTGCCTATGTAGATGCTCTTAGAAGGCACAGTCTAATAATAGGTTCCTTGGCAAAGATTTCAAAAAATTAGAGCTTAAATTCTGGCTTCTAAATAATTGGCTTGCTTTTCAAAAGTCCCAAGATCTCAGCACCTCCTATGGAGATCACTGGCAGCTGTTGGGTGCTCAAACCTTTTTTTAAAAGTCAGGTCTTGTGTTTAGGGGCCTAAACAGGAATCGGGGAGACTAAAGTTGGCTTTCTAGGCATTCTGCATAAGGCTAAACAGGGAAATATAATTTATATAAGTGATCTTCTCAATTTGGTTTGGGAGCGTTCCTTAACATCACCAAATTTGATGAGGAAAAATCCCTCTTTCTAAAGTCTAGTTATTTTTGTAATGCGTTTCATGCAAATAAAATCACACTCCTCTGTATGATCTGTTGGCCTGTGATTTCAGTTATAATGCAGTGGAAACTTGTCAGGAACCAATTATAAATGTGTGTTTCTTCTAGTAAGTGAAATAGCAAACGCTTTGGGAAAATAACTGAAACCTTTTAACAGTTTCTATAATTTTGATCAATGAATCCTTGCCCACTTGTGATTATTAAGAGCTCAATTAATTCTGTCTGTGGCCTGCCTGACACAGCACTGACTGATCTGTAGTAAGTGAAAATGTTTAGTGAGGAAAGCAGCAATGAAGGAGTCTAGAGCATGTTAATATAGATTTTATTGAAATACAAAAGGAACATTGAGCATAGGGAGAAACTGACCTGTTTATAAGCTCAGGCTTGTTTATATCTGGGATTCTTGGCCAGAAAAGATCATTATGGTCATCTATTCTAAACTGACCTCCTGTATAACATAGGTCAGAGAACTTCCTCAGAGTAGTTCTTAGAGCAGATCGTTTAGAAAAACACTCAGTCTTCATTAAAACATTGCCAATGATGGAGACTCAACCGTGACCCTTGGTAAAGTGATCTATTGGTTAGTTACTTTTACTGCCAGAAATTGACACCTTATTTTCATTCTGAATTTCTCTAGTTTCAGCTTCCAGCCATTGGATTGTGTTATACTTTTCTCTGCTAGATTGAAGAACCCATTATTAAATATTGGCTCCCCATGTAGGTATTTACAGACTGTGGTCCTTAGCCTTCTATTTGTTAAGATAAATACATTGAGCTCTTTGAGTCTGTCACTGTAAGGCCTATTTTCCAATCCTTTAATCATTCTTATGGATCTTTTCTGAACCTCCTCCAATTTATCAACATTCTTCATAAATTTTGGACACAAGAACTGCACACAGTATTGCCAAATGCAGAGGTAAAATAACTTTCTGCTCCCATTCAAAATTCCCCTGTGTATGTATCCAAGATCACATTAGCTCTTTTGGCCACAGCATTGCACTGGGAACTCATGTTCAGCTGATTATTCACCATGGCTCCCCAAATCGTTTTCAGAGCCACCGCTTCCCAGAGTTGCATCCCCCTCCTGTAAGTATGACCTACATTCTTTGTTCCTAGATGTGCACATTTACATTTAGCCATACTAAAATACATATGGTTTGCTTGTGCACAGTTTACCAAGAAATCCAGATCACTTTTAATCAGTGACCTGTCCTCTTCTTTATTTACCACTCCCCCAACTTTTGTGTCCTCTGCAAACTTTGAGACGATTTTATGTGCTCTTCCAGGTCATTATCAAAAATGTTAAATAGCATAGGGCCTAGACAGACTCCTGTGAGACCCCACTGGAAACAGACCTGCTGAGTGATTTCCTGTTTACAGCTACATTTTAAGACCAATCTGATAGCTGGTTTTTAATCCATTTAATATGTGCAATGTTCATTTTATAGAGACAAGGTGGGCAAGGCAGTGCCTTTCATTGAATCAGCTTCTGTTGGTGAAAGAGACAAGCTGTCAAACTACACAGAGCTTTCTTTCAGATCATTGTCTTTATGTAAGTTCAAAAGCTTGTCTTTTTTGCTAGCAGAAGTTGAATCAGTAAAAAATATTGTCTCACTCACCTTATCTTTCTAATGTCCTGTGACCAACAAAGTATGTTAATTTTATATCACTTATTTTAATAAAAATGTTTTATGGTGCCAAGTCAGATTTAGTTTAGTTTATCAGGATCTCTATTCCATAAATCCATATTGATTTGAACTATATTACACTCCTTTAATTCTTTTTTAATCAGTCAGTTGTTCTATTTGTATTGCCCAGGATTGATGTCAGACTGATAGGCCTATAATTGCCTGGGTCATCCTGTTTACCCTTTTTAAAAACCGGCACAACATTAACTTTCTTCCCATACTCTGGGACTTCCAAGTGCTCCAATCAATATTAATGGTCCAACGAACTCCTTAGCCAGCTGTTTCAAAACTCTTGGATGAAACTTATCTCATCCTGCTGATTTAAAAATGTCTCACTTTAATAGTGTCCATTTGACATCCTCCAGAAATACTAGTGGGATGGAAAGATGATTATCATCATCACCATGTGATGAGACTATATCATGTTTTCCCAAATACAGAACAGAAATATTTATTGAACTCTTCTGCCTTTTCTGTGGTGTTATTGATAATTTTATGATTTTCATCTACTAGTGGGCCAATAGCATAATCAGGATTCTTTTTGCCAATGGTTTTGTTTGTTTATGTATCTTTATCATGAGCTCTTGTTTCTGGAATACCCAAAAGTTTCTTCTGGGTATCTGCATGTGTGTGGCAATAGTGGGAGACGATTAGATGCCTTGACCTGCAATCTTACCCAGTCTAATGAACAATATGGATGTCCTGCGAGTCTCTGCTTTCTCAGTGCAGGACAGAGGTAGGGATGTGCATGTGAGTTAATTAGATTCAGCTGAATCTCTTAGAACATTTTTGAATGGACTGGAATGACTGTCCCTTCCATGGGGCTACATGTCTGCCTTTAGCCAGGATGGTTTGCAGTACTGTGATCACACAGTGTCCTTCCCTGCTCATAAGCTGGGGAGAGGAAGAGACATCTATAAACTAGCATTTCAGAGACACGCCAGGCTTCCAGCTATGTGAGGGAGCACATAGCTCCTGGGAAGGCATGACTGACCTGCATCTGACCAACAGTTGTGTTTAACTAGATGTCAGCTATGGGAGGGGAGGGGTTGGGTAGTGTGTGTATGTCTGAACACAACTGTCTCTAATTACAGTGCTTGTTCTCAGTAGAGTATTGGTTTTCCTAGAGGCGTGAACAGATTCTTTTCACTCTGGTGGAACAGATGAGAGCAATTTGTTTTGGTGCCACGACCCTTTTGTTTATAGTTGGAGACCTGGAGAATACCTTCAGGACATGCTAAGCTGGAGTACTCAGGGCAGCTGAATGGCTTGAGTGCAGAGAGGGGGAGCAGCAGCCTTTGGCAGGATCTTTCCACTGCTGGGAACCATTTGGTGGTTGTAGATTGTGAGTTTTGATCAGAACTCTATTAAACTCATAGACTCTAAGGTCCAAAGGGACCAAATATGATCATCTAGTCTGACCCTGTGCACAATGCAGGCCACAAAACCTCACCCACCCACTCCTGTAATAAACTTCTAACCTATGACTGAGTTATTAAGGTCCTCAAAACATGGTTTAAAGACTTTAAAGTACAGAGAATCCACTAGCAAGTGAGCCATGCCCCGTGCTACAAAGGAAGGCAAAAAACCCCCAAAGCATTTGCCAATCTGCCCTGGGGGAAAATTCCTTTCCAACCCTAATATGGCAATCAGTTAAACCCTGAGCATGTGGGCAAGTCTCACTAGTCTGGCACCCAAGAAATAATTCTCTGTAATAACTCAGAACCCACCCCATCTAGTGTCCTGTTTCAGGTCATTGGCACATCCACCACCTATAGTCCAAAAATTGGTCAATTGCCACACTAGGCCGTCCCATCATATCATCACCTCCATACATTTATCAAACTTAGTTTTGAAGCCAGATAGCTTTTCAAAGGGAGCTGTGGGAGCAAAAAACCTATTCCAGAACTTTACTCCTCTGATAATTAGAAACCTGCATCTAATTACAAGCCTAAATTTCCTGATGTACAGTTTGTATCCATTTGTTCTTATGTCCACATGGTGCTGCTCTCAAATAATTCTTCTCCCTCTACTATGGTATTTATCCCTCTGATGTATTTATAGAGAGCAATCGTATCCCCCCTCAACCTTCTTTTAATTAGGCTAAACAAGCCAGGCACCTTAAGTGTCCTCTCATAAGGCAGGTTTTCCATTCCACGGATCATCCTTGTAGCCCTTCTCTGCACCTGTTCCAGTTTGAATTCATCTTTTTTAAAGATGGGGGACCAGAACTGCACGCACTATTCCAGATGAGGTCTCACCAGCACCTTGTATAATGGTACTAATTCCTCCCTATCTCTACTGGAAATACCTCTTCCGATGCATCCTAGGACCGTATTATCTTTTTTCACGGCCACATCGCATTGGCAACTCATAGTCATCCTGCGATCAACCAGTACTCCCAGGTCCTTCTCCACCTCCATTCCTTCCAAGTGATGCGTCCCCAGCTTATAGGAAAAATTCTTTAGTCCCTAAATGCATGACCTTACACTTTCCATTATTAAATTTCATCCAGATCTTTCTGTACGATATCCTGACCCTTCTCTGTATTGGCAATACCTCCCACCTTGGTGTCATCTGCAAACTTAATTAGCACATTCCCACGTTTTGTGTCAAGGTCAGCAATAAAAAGGTTAAATAAGATCAGTTAATTAGAGCAACTCCTGCTTCAACTCCGGTGCTTGGCAGTGCTTTCCAGATTGCCATTAAAGATGATTCCACCTAGATTTTCAAAGCAGCATGGAGCCTTTAATCTATATACGTGCCATGAAGTCAAAACTCCACTCTCAGGGAACGTTTTGATGGCTTACCAGGAAGAAGTGATGGGTCAGGAGAGTTTCATGCCTGTTTTTTCTACACGAGAGCTACCTCAACAGCTCCAGAAGGGAATATGATGGGGAGCAAGTACTGTGTTAATTCTTGGTGTATTAAAAAAAAATCTGACTTCCTGTAACTTTGATCTTAGCTGAATGTGTATGTTTCTCCAGACCGTGGTGAACTGATTGTGTTGGGCACTCTGACACGTTTTAAAATGATTTCTCTAAAACAGGACTTTACAGATGGGCCACTGGAGTTCATGTTAATTTTGAAATCCATTTAATGGTTTCCTCTCAGGCAATGAGAATTGATGTATATGGGAGGGGGTGACATCTATTTCCATCCTCATTTTTGTAAGTGCGGGGGTTTTGGTAGGGGTCTTCTCTGCAAAGCAAATGAGATTGCAGCTTCATATATTTGTGGTGTGATGGAGAGAGAGTCTCTCTCAAAAATACAGGCTTTTCTGATGCGAAGCTCAGTATTTATGGAAAAAAACATATTTCTTTTTTTTTTTTTCAGCTTTAACGTTTCACTTAGATATTTAACCCCATAATAACTCATTTAAGAAGCTCTCTACTTCAGAGTAAACAGAGATGTCTTTGAATTGGTCTGATACAGCTCAGTCCTTCACTAGGAGATTGATTGATTGGTTTTGACTTTAATACCAGTATGGCACACACTATGTATGTATCTGTATCTAATCTTGCCATTGGATCTGTGCAGATGTAACACTTGCACGGGGTATCATTCGAATCTGGGACCCCATGTGAGACCTTAGCTGAAGGATTGGGGCTGTATTTTGTGTATAGGCCACTTTGTAGCTCTGTACATCACTCTGAGTTTTTTATATCGAAACAGCAGTTAATTATAACAAACTTTCATTTCACTTATGGCTACGGGCAGGTATAGATCAGTGTCCCAGTGATGGCAAATGACCTCGAATTGATTAAATATTTGTATTTCAAAAATTGTATATCAAATTAAGATGTTTGTGTTTCTTTGGGGTCCAATCTTGGCCTTGCAAACACCGGTGTAACATCATTGATATCAGTGGAGTCACATCGGTTTAAAACTAGAGTGAGGGCAGAATCAGGCCCTACTGGTTGGTATCGCACCAGATTGAGTGAACTGTCTATGGGATTCTTCTTAGTGTATGCACAACGTGTCTCATGTGGCATGAGACCAGGATTCATCACCAGATTGCTTAAAGCCTTCCCATTAAAATCAGTGACAGAATTTGTGGCTGTATCAGGAGTTAAACATCATGTATGTTGTAAGGCTCATCTCATGGTACAGAGAGGGGAATCTGAAGTAAACATAGCACAGCTAAAGCCTGAGCCAATAGGAATCCTTCCAATGACTCCAATAGGTATTAGATCAGGTCACTAATGAGTAGTATCAAATTTCGCCTACTGGGATGTAAGAGCAAATGAAAGGCATTTATGTGCTTGCACATATAAATGCCACGATTTAGGAAAGCAACCCTGTTCATGAAGGGCATTGAAGTATGTGTTTAATTGCAAACACATGTCTAAATCCCCTTGGCATTAATGGGACTTAAACACAGTCCTAAATTCTTTCCTGAATTGGGGCCATATTGTGCGTGTTACACGCCGACACATTTTTGTTCACAGAATTGAAATGCAAATACCTGCTCTTTGATTAGGACCCCTTATTTCTCTCAGTCACTTGCTCTCTGCTGGGCAGCACTGTTGTTGAAGGACCATAAGGGTTCGTGGACTGCAGAGATTTTAATCCCTGCCAAAGGTATCAATTAGCAGTGTTGCAAAGTCAACTGTGAAGAAACTGGATGCAAGTGGACAGTTCATTCATCCCAGGAGAAAGAGGAAGCCCAAAAGGCAGTTGTAATAATTCTATATGGCTGGAGAAGTTGCTGAGTTGTTCCAAATCTGTAACATTCAAGAAGTTAAAAATTGGTAAAATATACAGCAATCCATGTAATCTGCAGCAGGAGTTTTACTGAGCAAGTTGCTCACCTTTAAAGTGCTTGAAATGGACCACGATCAAAATCTCAGATTCAAATCATTCCGAGCTGTCAGCAGGTTCAAAATCTAATGTGAATCCAAATCAGAGTTTTGCAAATGGATTCAAGTAACCAACAAGCCCGCTGTCCCCCAAGTGAAACCCATCTATCTCTGCAGGTTTGGTGTCCTACCTGTAAATACAGCAGGTGGGGCCCATGGTAATCTTGGTCCCCACAGCCTAGGAATTACAAAGACTCAAGGAGCCCAATTCTCCACTCCATTGTCCCACTTTTAAATTGGGGTAGCTTGTTAATTTCAGTGATATTTCACCAGCATAAAAAAGGCGTAAAAGGGTGGAGAATTAGGCCCACGAGATACAAGGCCAAATCAAACAATGGGGAAAAGAAACACATACAAAAAAGCCAACATAACCCATACATACCTCCAAGCCTGAGTTCCTTCCCTTCCTAGTGACTTCAGGTCTTTCTTTCACCAAACTTTGCCCCAGCTTTTATACCTTGTTCCCAGCTTTTCCTCCTTGATAAGATCTCTGACAGTACACTGTCCTTTTATCTCTAATTCTAGCTGGGAATGAAAGCCGTCTTGGAATTTTCCCCAACTGAAACTCCTTGGCATCTCTGCCACAGAAATGCCTTACAAATAAGAAGTCTGGTGGCACTTTTAAAGACTAACAAATGTATTTATCTCCTGAGCTTTTGTGGGAGAAAATCCCACTTCGTCAGACGCAAACCATAGTTTGGAGACATATTTCTCTGTGGGACAGGAGAAATAATAGATGGCTTGGAGAACAGCTTCTGTTAGGAGAACTGGTTCTCCTGGGTTAGCTTTGTGTGCTCTAATCCAGCAGCTCTCAACAAGGGGTACGCAGACATCTTGCAGGGGGTACGTCAGCTCATCTAGGTATTTGCTGCCTTTTACAAAAGGCTACGTAAAAAGCACTAGAGAAGTCCGAACAAACTAAAATTTCATACCATGACTTGTTTATATTGTTCTGTATACTACACACTGAAATGTAAGTATAATATTTATATTCCAGTTGATTTGATTTATAGTTATATGGAAAAATAGGAAAGTCAGCAGTTTTTCAGTGAATGTGTGCTGTGACCCTTTTGTATTTTTGTGTCTGATTTTGTAAGCAGGTCATTTTTAAGTGAGGTGGAACTTGAGGTTCACAAGACAAATCAGACTCCTGTAAGGGGTACAGTGGTTCAGAAAGGTTGAGAGCCATAGCACTAATCAGTCATTTTCCAAGGAATAACAGACTACTTTTGCACTAATTAACTCATAAATAACAGCTGTTACAAAAATAAAAGAAATTACGTCAGTTATTACAGGAGAAATAGATCTGTATTTTAAGGGTGTTTTGTCCATTGTGTTTCCATCACTGATGGCCATTTGTGTTGGAAAGGCTGATGGTTGGATTTTGTTGTTGGAGGGAGCAGTGAGAGGAACAAATTCCAGAATAGCAATGGCTGTTGCAAGGCAGCATGGTGGTTCCCTGGCCTGGCAGAATATTTGGGAGGAAACTTGGCATAGCCCATAACTTCACTATGCTGACTCTAAGCAGCCCTGCCACTTATGGGATGTTCGCCACATAAACTTAGGCTAAAATTGAGAGTGTGAGAATTCAAACTGCTTCAGCTCATTCAGTGCCTCTTGATACGTGACCACTCATTTTGGAAGGGAAGTGGCTAAAGTCAATTCAGCCGAATCTGGTAACAAATCAACTTGCCAGCAGATCGAGGGATGTGATAATTCCCCTCTATTCAACACTGGTCAGGCCGCATCTAGAGTACTGTGTCCAGTTTTGGGCTCCCCACTACAGAAAGGATGTGGACAAATTAGAAAGAGTCCAGCGGAGGGCAACAAAAATGATTAGGGGGCTGGGGCACATGACTTATGAGGAGAGACTGAAGGAACTAGGCTTATTTAGTCTAGAGAAGAGAAGACTGAGGGGAGATTTGATAGCAACCTTCAACTACTTGAAGGGTTGCTCCAAAGAGGAGGGAGCTAGGCTGTTCTCGAGGGTAACAGAGGACAGAACAAGGAGCAATGGTTTCAAATTACAGCTGGGGAGGTCAAGGTTGGATATTAGGAAAAACTTTCTCACTAGGAGGGTGGTGAAGCATTGGAATGGGCTATCTAGGGAGGTGGTAGAATCTTCATCTTTGGAGATTTTTAAGGCTCGGTTAGACAAAACTCTGGCTGGGATAATTTAGGGGGAGTGGTCCTGCTTTTTAGCAGGGGGTTGGACTAGATGACCTCGTGAGGTCCCTTCCAACCCTATTATTCTATAATTCTATGATTTTAAGAAACCAAGTTAGTTAGTTAAATAAGTGCAAGTCTGGCTGTAAAGCAGCCCCAGATCCCTCTCATCCATGAGCACTAAATGCCTATTGAAGTAAATAGGAGACCTTCCACTAGCTACACTGGATCAAGCCGTAAGTTCACCCAAGACATTATAAAATATATCATCTCTTCTAAGTCTGGCCCTAAAATATTTGGTGACCTTTTCAATGTATTTCTGCATTTTCAACATGTCTGATGACTGAATTTGTTCCTTGCAATGTAATTAGCCTCTCTTCGCTGGAAATTCTTCAGTAACTGTAGTGTGGGAAAATTTCACTAGAAACAAGCTGTTTTTCCTGTGGCCCACACTCTGGGATCAACTTCCAGATGACGGCTTTGATTGCAGCATGCTTGGATACGGATGACTGCTACTTGTGTTCTCTTGAATGATCCCAAATGCTGGAATTTAGGAGCTGAATTCAAGCCCCTGAGAAACTGTAACATGACATTGGCAGGGTGTCTATCACAAGCTGTCACGTCGCCCTTGGACACCCGCTTATGATAGTTTTGCTAGGAATTCAGAGAGCACTTTGGACTTTAATGAAATCCCCAATCCAAAGCTCAAATGTTCCTAGTTAGTGATTTTATTGCTAAATAATTTACAGAACGAGTCCTTGCCAATTTTCATAAGTGAAACATTTGAGGTATGCAAAACATTTTGTCTCCATGAAGCAGCTGCTCCTTTGGGATAGAGAATGTATGCTCCCTCTCCCCTCCAACTCGGTCTACATCCTTCCAAAGTTGAAGTGCTAACACAACATGTGTGCTGTGCAAAGTGAAGCTAACTTTCAAGATGTTTTAGAGAGATTGACAACTAAATCTTAAATGGATCTTTTGTTGCCATATTTTTTCTCTTGTTCTCCATATTATAGATAATAATGCCTGGCAAATCCAGTTGATCTGTCCACCCACCTCTGTCACTGAAACCAAGAATTTAGCAACATTCAAACAGGGAAGGGACCTTTCTATGGCTAGCAAGTATATCCAGGGTCATAAAAGTTAATGTTAAAAAAGAGAGAGCAAGAGAAAGAGCTTTTAAGGCCCATATAATCTTCTGCTTTGAGGTTTAAGACAGTCTCTGACTATTCAGGGTTAGGATAAAACCTTTGTGGATTATGCCACATCTGCTATTGGGTGGTTATTTGTAACTTCTTCTGAAGTACAGTACACCACTGCTGGAGACAGGGTACTGGACGAGATGGGCCAAAGGTCTGGTGCCTTGTTCATCAGTATGGTATCTGAGAACCATATAAGGAGTATTACTGCCAAAATAGGTCTGGGGTCTCCTTTCTCACCTGCTTCCACTGAGACAGTTAGGGTTATTTGTTTTACTTTTTCTTTCTCATTCCTCCCTTCTTCCTGTTCCTCCCATGGAAACACTACCTCTCCCTGCTCAGATCATACCATACTCATGAATGCAGTTTTGGAAAAAGTCATCCACATCAAAACATACTGCAGTCAAAGCCGTCACCTGGAAGTTGATCCCGGGTTGTGGGACATGGAGAAAAACAGCTTGTTTCTAGTGAATTTTCCCACACTGTGGCTACTGAAGAATTTCCAGTGAAGAGGGGCTAGCTGGGCTTTTGGTTTTTTGGGGGGGGGCGGGGGGGGGTTGGGTTTTTTGTTGTTTCGCTTTTTGAAGGGAGATGGCTTAAGCTATAGGATATTTCCAGAGGGGTAGCCATGTTAGTCTGTGTACAGCAAAAACAACGAGAGTCCTGTGGCACCTTATAGACTAACAGATTTTCTTCAGCATAAGCTTTCGTGGGCTATAACAGGACTTTCATTGTTTTAGCTTTAGGATAATTATTTCTCAGAAACAGATTGCAGAAGCCAAAAAAGGCTTTAGAGGACATGGCCATGATTGGTAAAAATGTGGTTAGTCTTTATGTCCTCCACATCCTTTAAGCCTTTATGTAAGCATCTCATTCCAGCAATGATCCCAATGCTATATGAATTTGTGTATGTCCCGGTGCCTGTTTTCTTTTCATATACAGATCTTTCTGTGAAACAGCCACTGATACCTGTTACGGGGTGCTAGGTATGAAAAATCCCACTGTTCTGCCACTGTTTGAACCACAATACTCTTCAGTAACAGTGAATGCAAACTGTCATCCTCTTTTCCTGTTTTAACTTTAAACAATACATTTTGTGCCAGGTTGACTGCAGTCATTTCAAGAAGCTATGGACTAAAGGGAAACTTATTCTTAAAATAATTTGTTTACCCAGCAGCTCAATTTAAAAGTTGGGAATAAATTTTAAAAAGGGACAGATGCCAGGTTTTCTGCCTCTTCATTCTCTGTGCTGGAGTTTTGACCTTGCTGGAATCAGAATGAGGAGGGCAATATGTGGGGTGGAAGAACAGAGTAATTGTAACTTGTAGATAAAAAATGGAAATATAACTGTTTTACAAGTGGACTCTGAACTTCAGAATATGGATCTTGATTTTAAATATCCTATTTTGTGGTGGGGGGTAGAACAAAATATTCTTGAGAATCAAGCAGTCTGAGGTTGCAGTGGGGTGCTATTCTTTAACTACTTGATTACATCAACTATGTAATGAATGAAACTAGATTTGATGTCTGCCTGTCGCAGTGTCTCTCTAGCCTACTTTGCTCAGCTTCACAAGATGGTACCATTCCAAAATACTATGTCTCTGGTATCTTCCAAATACATGGAAGATGCTTTATAAATTAGGGAAGGGGAGTTGATATAACGAGGACCATCCCAAATCCCATACCCCAGATTTTAACCAAACCACTTCTTGAAGTTCAAAAAAAATATTGGTTGGTCAATGTTTTTCCCTTATATCTTCAAAAAGCTCTTCACCAAGACTGCAGTAGTGGCCCTGGTGCAGCACTGTGGAAGGGGAAGTACAGAAGTTGAGGGATTCAGGCATGTAAGAAATGTAGTAATAGCAGATATATATGTCAGCATTGCATGCAGCTTTTTCCAGAGCAAATGTCCTTCCAATTAAGCTTTCAGTGGGTGGGGAATGAAAAACTTCAGCTTGCAAATGAAAATCTAATTTTAGTGCCAGAGATTTTTTTTATTTCTATCCTTTTTTATTGTATATTTTTTTTAAGTTTTCATCCAGCTACAGTCTGGATTTTATTTTCCCCTGCAGAGTACACTGTGCATAGCTGTATTCTAGTCTCTCATTTTCTGTATGAAACCACGTTGCCTACAAAATTTTTAGAAAATAAAGCTTTACTGAAGCTTGGGAAGATAATTAATATGCAGCATATGCATGTATGTGAGCGAGTCTGTGCTAAAAGGTGCATTGAGAGAGTAAGGAGAAACAGAATAACATGGATAGAGACTGCTTTTTTAAAAGTATATAATATAGTATAAATATATTGAGAGTCTAGAACAAGAAATTTACACTATGCATGAGTAATATAGATACTGAGCTGAATAATTTTTTTCAGTATGCAGAAGTCATGTACAAAAAATGTCAGGCTTTTTTTTACACCTCTTTTATGACTTTAATATAGATTGTGATTTTTGGATCCAAGGCTGAGAATTTAGGCTGGTAAATACAATACTGGATTCAGAGCCATGAAAGCTTGATTCTATCCCTGACTCAGACACTGATCTGCTGTGTGACCTTGGGCAAGTCCCTTCTCTTGCTTGTGCCTCTTTCCCTTCCCTTTCTTTGTCTGTCCTGTCTATTTAGACTGTGAATGCTCTGGGGCAGGAATAGTCTCTTACTTTGTGTATGCACAGCATTTAGCATAATAGTCTCCTCATCTGGATTGGTGCCTCTCAGTTTTACAGTAATGCAAATAATTAATCATATTCTGCACCTGTAGGATGTCATCTTCCTAAAATCAATCTTACTTCCCAGTCCAGCCACACAATTAAATACACAACTGTCGGGCTGCTTTATAATTGATACCCAGAGAAAAAGGCCATTGTAGTTTGGTGAGATATCCTGATATGATCATTTATTGCACAGAATTGGTTTCATAGACATGTGTAAAATTAATAACAGGGATGGAGGGAACAAAAACCAAAGGATTTATCTTCGTGGAGAAATTGACCAGCATAGCTATAGCAGAATAATTAGTCCAGTCAATTTCCCCACATAGACAAGTCCAAAACCAAAGGAACCATAAACTCTTTTAGTGGAACCTGGAAACCCCTATCAAACATCATCATATATGTATCTAGAGAAGTAAAATATGTGTTGTGTATTTCCTCAGGAATTTTCTGTACATTTCCGTGGTTGGACCCCTCCTATTTTTCTCTCTCCTTTTCTGTCTCCTATTGTAATTATGCTTTTAAAAAAGAAAAAAGTAGATTCGTATAGTTTTTAAAAAGCACTTTTACAAATGAGAAAACAATGGCAGGCGTTTCTGCTACAATAAGTGTATTGCCTTTCTTTGTCTTCTGGTAGCTGAGGCCCCACAGAACCTAGAAAGGAGGCTGTGTGTTATGCCCAAAGCTTTGGGCGATCAGTTTATAGTTTGGTTAGATGGATGCCATCAGACGCAAAGAAATGCAGTGTGAAGAATATCCTCTTGGGATTAGAAAGGACTCCAGACAGTCATGCTGGAGGGAAGTCTGAGGAGCCAAGTCCCTTTTAAAAATTCTCCACCAAAGCCAAGCCAGCATGGTCTAATGAGTAGGGAAGTGGATTGCGAGTCCCATGATCTAGGTTATACTGCACCTCCCACAATGGGGCCCTGATCTCAGGTAAAGCCTCTAGGACAGGGCTCGACAAATCCTGGGCGCCAGGATTTTGTCCCTGCATCTAGGGGCGCTGAGGCAGCCAGGGAGGCGAACACCCCGTGCCGCCTTTATTTAAAAAAAAAAAAAAAAAAAAAAAAAGGCAGCACCAGCGTCTCTCAGCATCCTCTGTGTCGCCACAGAAATTGCCACTCCTGCCACCAAAAGACACTCCAAGTGGCTTCTTTCAGGGGTGGCTGCAGTGTGGAGGTCCCTGCCATGTCTGTGCCCCAGGATACCATGTAAAGAAGCCGCCCAGAGCGGCTTCTCTCTGTGGTGTGCAGCTGCTAAAAGGAGTGACTCCAGGCAACTGCTTTCTATGGCATGCTTGGGGATAGGGGTCCCCAGGCACGCTGCCGAGAGGAGCCACTCCAGGTGGTTTCTTTCCACAAATGGGCTGACGGCACTGGCTGAGGGTCAAGGTTGCCAACCCCTGTGTTAAGGCCACAAAGGATGGTTAGAAATTTCAGCTCTAGCTTAGCAAAGTCAGATTTGGGTTGTATTGCCCCTAATGACTGGGAACTGAACTGAGAACTTCATGAGCCTCCACAGGGAGAGCGGAAGGGCTCTGTCTCCAAGCTGGGGCTGAAGCTGGCTTGTTTGCTCTGGGGATCAGGTGCAGGGGGTGCCACACAGTACATACAGAGCAGTGGGTAATGGAGGCAACACACCTCTGCATAATGAAGTGGGACATATGGTGCCACATGATTCAACCTGAGGCCTGAGAAATCTGTCTCCTATCTATAGCATATTTCTCAGTTGGAACAAAGCAAATGGGCATTTTAATTTTTTTCAAAGAGAACTTAGTGCTGGTTGAAAGGTGCTGGCCAGGGATGACAGGCAGAGCCTGTCAGAACTCCCTTCAGATGAGGGAGGGGCTTCAGGACCCAGGCATGGGAGACAAGGAATGCAAAAAGGTGTTGGGGGCAGGTCAGAGGGTCAGAATGAGGGAATCAGAAGTGGACCCTGACTGACACTGCAGACTCAATCCCTTTATATACAGAACACAGTTGACAATGACACAATAAGTGTGAGCCTCCCGGATGCCAGAAGTTACCCCACCACAGAGGGACCACATCAATCCTTGGGTTTCATCTGTGTGTGCCCTAAGATTGCCAATTAATGCTAGTTGTGCTTGGGTTGGGGGTGGCTAAATGGAGACCTGCCAAACTCATCACACACCACCACCCCAAAAGCACCTGATAATGACCTTTTCTCACTACTGACCTGGGGGAGATTTTAACCTGTCACTGACAGGTGAAAGTTTCAGAGGGAGATTTTCAAAGACACAAGTGGCATTTAGTTAATGGTTGTTAGGCTCCTGACTGCCTCTTGTGCCCTCAGTATCTCGTTATCACGCATTCCCCTGGAAATAAAATGTCTTGATTTGCAAGAATAGCCCAGCTAATTAAATGCTAGGGGGAAGCAAGTGTGAGACTGTGTAATGGCCAAAACTGGGTAAGAATTGAGTGGTTAAAATTCCAGAGGGCCAAATTCTTCTCTGACTGACACTGGTACAAATCTGAAGGGGGTCCATTGAGAAAAGGGCTGACTTTTCCAGACTCTGTCCCTAGCTGGGAGTTTTGCCCATGGAAATATGTCACAGGCTAAACATTCTCTCTCTGCCTCCAGGAGGAGGGAACTTGCTTTGCAGCTGGGCAGACCCATTGAATAGATCCGAGTTGATGAGTTTGTACTGTTGTAATTAGATTATCATATTAAAAGATCTGGCTTTGTTAAGGCTAATCGGGGAGCTGGAGAACTTTCTCACTTGACTCCTGCCAGTCTCTGTGTTAATGCCCTGTTGATAGGTCCCGGGGGGACTGGGTAAGTTGTAAAGGAAACTAGAAGTTTAAATCACAAGACTGGCAAGCCTGCAAATTATGCAGACTCCCAGTTGAGCCGGCCTCAGGTCAAACGTCCCCTCTCTAGCAAGCGAAATACCACTTCGTCTGCACAAGTTGTCAGGTGATACTTGCCCTCCTGAGTGTGTAAAGTTAATCTCACACTACTTTGTGCCAGGCACTGAGTCACAAAGAACAGCCAGTGGTGAGGATCTCCTTTTTCATAAATTACAAGGCCAGAAGGACCATTGTGATCATCTAGTCAGGCCTTCTGTATAACACAGGGCACAGAACGTCCCCAAAATAATTCCTAGAACAGAGCTTTTACAAAAACATCCAATCTTGATTTTAAAAGTGTCAGTGATGGAAAATCTACCATGAACCTCGGCAAATTGTTCTAATGGATAATTACTGTCACTGATAAAAATTTATGCCTTATTTTTAGTCTGAATCAGTCTAGCTTAAGCTTCCAGCCATTGGATTGTGTTATACTTTTTGCTGCTGGTTTGAAGAGCTCGTAATTGAATATTGGTTCCTCACATAGCTACTTACAGACTGTAGTCAAATAACCCCTTAACCTTCTCTTTGTTAAGCTAAATGGTTTGTCACTGTAAAGCAGGTTTGCAAATCCTTTAATCATCCTTATGGCTCTTCCCTGAACCCTCACCAGTTTTTCAGCATCTTTCATGAATTCTGGACACCGGTACTGGATTCAGTATTGCAGCAGTGCCAAATATAGAGGTAAAATCACCTCTCTGCTCTTACTCAGGATTCCCCTGTGTATACATTCAAGGATCACATTATCCCTTTTGGCCACAGCATTACACTGGGAGCTGATTATCCACTGCAACTCCCAATGTTTGTCAGAGTCACTGCTTCCCAGGATAGAACCCACTGTCTTGTAGGTTTGGCCAACATTCTTTGTTCTTAGAGGTGCATGTTTACATTTCTCTGTGTTAAAATGCCTATTGTTTGCTTGAGCCCAGTTGACCAAGCGATCCCAATTGCTTTGTATAACTGATCTGTTCTCTCCATTTATTTACCACACCCCCAATTTTTGTGTGTCTGCAAATTTTATCAGGGATGTTTTTATTTTCAATTCCAGGTCATTGATAAGAATGTTAAATAGCATAGGGCCGAGAAAAGAGCCATACAGACCACCTTGCTGAAGATTCCCCATTTACAGTTACATTTTGAGATGAATCAGATGACCGGAAGCAGGAAGTTTGGGTTGCAACCAGCTTGAAAGCTGCCTGAAGCTCCAAGCATAAGAAGAGCGCCAGCAGCAGAAGCAAAACATTGGGTAGCCCTGCTTTCAAAGGGGATAGGCCATGGCCCACCACAGATATGCCCCTGCTAGTAAATTTACCTGTAATCTCATGGGGGAAAAAATTAAGTTAATTTGACAGTATCTGCTTTCCATAAATCATGTTGATTGGCATTAGTTACATTACCCTCCTTTAATGCTTTATTAATTGAGTTCTGTATCAGCTACTTCATTATCTTACCTAGGATCGATGCCAGGCCAGTAGACCTATAACTAACCAGGTTGTCCCATTTACCCTTTTTAAATATGAGCAAAAACATTCGCTTTCTTCCAGACTTCTGGAACTTCCCCAGTATTCCAAGCCTTACTGCAAATCAGCATTAACCATCCAGTGAATTCCTCAGCTAGCTCTTTTAAAACTCCTTTATGTAAGTGATTTAAAAATGTCTAACCTTAGAAGCTGCTGTTTAACATCCTCCTGATATATTAGTAGAATGGAAGGAGCGGTATATGATGAGACTACATCATCCCCCCTCCCCCCATTGTTAAGTATATGTCTCTCAGCTTGCTTCGGCTGTGAGAGCAAAATTCTTCCTAGGCAGTGGGCTCAGATGCACTATGTTTCTTCCGAAGCTACTTTCTGTTTATCTCCTTGATAACATATGGTGAGCCAGGCTTGCTTCTTGGAGAAATCAGCAGAAACTTGGGTGTAAGAGCTGGGCAGAAAGTCTGCCGGGATAGGAGGCCCGAACTGGCACAGGGGGACAAGGCACCTGCTCTGTCTGGAGGATTAGGAGCCAAAGTGGGTGGTTCGACCAGGAGCAAATCATCCTGGGACATACCTGCCCTGCGCAGATAACAAAATGTGTAGTTTATCAGTAGGGCTGACTCAAGCCTGATAGATGAAGATGTTCCTTGTTCTGCATTGTGTAGTGACATCATACTTCAGCAGAGGACAAAGAGACGTGCATTCAACCAGCCACTCGGACACTGACTCTCTGTAAGACTCCTCTGTGCTTTATTTTGCCCATCAATGTCTCTCTCTCAACCTCTCTGTGTCCCTGTTCACTAATTTGGAGATGGGAATGGTAAATATTCCCATCTCAGAAGGGCACTGGGAGGTTTCAAGAAGATGGGTACGTGCAGTAAGTTTTACATTTGAGTTGCTGCCTCTTTAAGGATGCAGATCAGTAAGAAGGCCAGAGACGCTGGTCTTAATAACATTGCTTGAAATATGTCTTTCGTGTTTTATTCCTGTCTGTAAGAAATGGATATTTATGGTTTGGAATCAACCCTTTGAAACTATATGAGCTGGCAGCATTCCTCTCGCTCAGGCTATGGGAGCCAAATTGTTTCTGAGCTAACAGACACAGCATTTATCAGGGCCCATTATTTATTCTAGTGAGTGAATGCAAAGTATAGAGCCTAGCAGTTTAACCTGGAAAACATTTCTGCTTTGAAGGGGTTTTCATGATCGTCCCATGTATCTGGATCAGTGATCAGAGCAGGAGGGTTGGGGTTCTCTCCCTGGAAGGCTGCTTTCTAAAGCCATGACGGACTGGGCAGTGATGCTGTTGTAATACCAATCAGTATCGTTTTCACCGATAGCACAGTATTAAACTTTTAACAGTGTTGGCCAAATGATCTGCTCCCTGAATGGGGGGTTGGGGGAAGGCCCACAAACAATCTTTCTTTTCCACTTTGTGCTCCTTGTACAGGGCCAGCCACATCTTCAGTCCTTGCTTTCCCTCCCCTTTTCCCTTATTCTGTGCTTTGGCCAACTCAAATGGGTTGGGGAGAAAGAGGAGTAATGTTGGCCGGTGCAGCTAATGGGATGCATAGGGGCCACAGGCTGCACCCTCAAAGGTGTAGCAAATGCTCTGGGAGGCACGGGGCCACCAATGCTCTCTCTGAGCACAACATGGCTCTGCACCAGCCGCATGAGAGAGCTGCTGGTGCATACTGGCGCAGCTCTGTGAAAGCTGCACAAAATTCCCAGCAGCAGAGAATTTGGCTTCATATTTGCACAGATGACGGTCTCTGCAAGAGCCCGGAGCTAGTCTAGCCTTGGCAGAGCCAGCCTCCCACAGTTATAGCTGGCTGTGAGTGGAGGCTGGAGATTTGGCAGGTAAGCTTCTTTTCAAAAAAAAAAGCAGGTGACACAGGTGTAATCTCTCCCTGTGTAACCAGGGGTGATTGTTTCAAAGCTGTAAACAAAAACGTCCTTGCTGTTCCCTATTGCGTATATTTGTTTAAAGAAAACCCACCCTCCTTTTAAAAAAAAAAAAAATAAAAAAATTCTCCTTCCCAACTGGCCTTGTTCCGCTCTTATCTTCCATTCATGCCTTGTTTCCACAACCATATTGTAGTGCAGGGTAGATATAACATCTTGATGCCTTTTTTGTAAGAGACTCCACAACAGTAGTCCAGCTGAAGCAGAAAGCTGGCTGGTCTAAAAATACGAGTTTGGCAAGCAAAGTGTAGAAGGCGATCCAAATCACCACACAAGACTCAGAATCTGTTCTCGAACATCCAGCGTTTTATTCTCTGCTGCAGCAGGGGACTGAGAGTCTAGGAACATTCCCGCCCTTTCACTTAACCTTTTATAAACTTTTAGATGTTACATTTGTTACAGTTCTGAGGGCGGAGTCACAGTTCTGCCCAGAGACAGTAAAGAATCAAGATGATTGTAACAACAAAGCATGTAACATTAACTTGTGCATTATATAACCATACCAGAACACTAGTTGTGGATCAGTTTCCATCTTGGATTCATGGTAGCTTCCATCTTGAATTGTACACAAGTTTGTCTAATCCTATTCAAGTTAAGGTGAGTGGTCACAGTAAAACTTCTTACCCATAAACTTAACATATGGTAGCACTCTGTTTTCTTTGTTAAACATTCAGATTACCTTTTATTATACAAAAACCCTTCTCAAACCTTCTTTTAACATACTTTTAACCTCCTTAACTTCTACAAAAGGTAGGGGTGGCAACTAAATACAGGGGATTGGAGATTGTTAATTTCTGGCTCCACTCATCTTCATTGCAAAATGTTATCAGTGGAGTCCATGCTGGCCAGTTTTTCATCTATGCTTTTGAAATGCTCATTGATTTCTATACTCCTGCTGTTCCAGAGATGACCCAGAGCCAAACTCAAGTTTGAAAATATGCCCCAGTGAAAGTGCTGCTTCTTGTTTGAAGGGGTTATTTATTCTTTTTTTTTTTTTTTTAAACAACAATAATATTTACGAAGATGTCTAAAGACTTAGGAGTGAAAAACTCACTAGACATAAGAATAATGGAAAGTGATGGCAATCAGAGCCTAAGAACAATAGAGTGTAGTGCGTTTTGAAGTTGTGTGTCTGAATATTTCATCTATTACCAGCAATGATATGAGTCTTGTCTTGTATTATATACCCTTTTTAAACAGCACTAAACATATCTGCTTTTCTCACTCCACACTTCTGTGATAATGATTCAGAAACAAGTCCCCCACAGTATTTCTGGGATTCCATTATTCAGCCAAGGCTCACATCTGTTCCATGTATCACTTTAACTTTTTGATGCATGAAGGGTCATTCTCTCCTCTCCCATTCACATACACAGTTGCAATATTTATGACAATTGATACATAACAACACTCTGGCAAGCTGTGTTTGGCATAGTCACGGCTCAGAAGGCATCATTTCACAGCAGTTAGAAGTAATGGCTTCTTGGGAGACTCTCTTTAGATGCATATTTAGTAAATGGGCTATGGAGGGTACTTCATCTCCATTGCCTTGATTCTTAGAGATGTTTCTGGATGGCGTTTAGCTTTAGTTGACCACCAATGGCTCTTAGTAGAAGCAGCTGTTTTTCTAGAGCCAGTCAGACCTTCTTTTCCTGTACGCACATGAACTAATACAAATATTTAAAACTGAATTTAACTTGCAAGAGCTATTTCTCGGCCTGCTATATACTTGTTACTTTAACATTTCAGGATCTTTGCCCTCTGCTTCCATCTTTACAGGGATAGTATATGTGGCTATTAGATATAGACAAGAAGGACTGAAAACCTTTAAAAGTTTGTGTTTTGCTCGTAGAGAGAAAGAGATTCCCCCCTTTCTCGCCTTGCCACAGGATCTCTCAAAACAGTTTGGCTAAGATTTTCTTGGGCAAAATTTATGAGCACATGGATGAATATGAGCAGAACCTGCCGGCATGGAACTTAGCTATAGTGACATTCCGTGTATAATGCAGAAGAATGAAAGTTGGAGGCAACATCTATTAGGCAGAAGATGAGCAGTTGCTTTCCTTACCTATAGCAAAAATCATTAAGGAACAGCAGGGCCCTTAAAAATTAATAGAATCAGATGTAATAGTCAAGATTTTTTAAATGACTGGTGGTTTGGGTACCCAATCTGAGATCTCTTAAAGCAGCCTGATTTCCAGAAGGTAAGTGCTTAGCCCTTTCTGAAAATCAGACCATTTTCCAAGGTGCCTTTATGTCTGGCATCCAAATATAAAGGCACCCTAAAATCACCCCTCAGTTTTGAAAATTTTTGCTAATGTTTTCTCCAAGGGCTGAAGTTTTCTGTTTGATCTTGGTTGTAAGAGCTGGAAAAGAAGCAGAATAGAAACAAGGTACTGGAGGGCACGCTCTGAGCTTCTTTTCCATCCTTCCTCTACAAAATTCTGACGTCAAGGGTACATTCTGTCCACTACACTGATCTTTTTAAACATTTTAAGTAGCCCCACGGTGACCGTCCAAAATGCCTTCAGTGCTTTGCAGTGTGCAGATTGCAATCTCACCAGATTTTAGAGTGAGGCATTTCGATGGGGAATAAAAATGACTTTGCCGCCGCAGCATTTTACCTGTGCTTCCAACACCATGTTATCTAAGCAGTATGAGCTGGTTAACCGGGGATGCTGCAGTTCCCACTTAGCCGAATTGCAGGGGTTTCGGAGTTGCATGGGAAAAGCCAGCACTGAGTTATTTTTACCAATGGGGTTTCTGTTGTCTAGCTGCCTGAGTGACTGAAAACCTGCCAGAGCCGAAGAGAGCAGCTAGTCACTTCCTCGAATTGTGTTCTCTCTTCCTCCAGTGCTGTTACGAGAAGAAGTGTCCCAGCTTCAAGAGGAGGTTCACCTGCTCCGACAAATGAAGGAAATGCTAACAAAAGATCTGGAGGAGACACATGGCAGTAAGTCCACGGAGATTCTCTCGGCCACTGAGCTCAAAGTCCAGCTGGCACATAAGGAGCAAGACCTCGCACGAGCCAAAGAAGCCCTGCAGGGTAAGAGTGAAACCGTCTCTTTGTTTCTGTGCCCGGGTCTTTCTGTGTCCCATCATCCATGGTGGCTGTGTGCTTTCCAATCTTTTCTGAACCTTTCTGTGTCTGCCCCTCCCTTTTCTCTCTCTCTCTCTCTCTTTCTAGCTGCTGTTACAGCCTGAGATTTGTTCCATGATGTTAACCAAAGAGGAATGAAAAGTTGTCTTTTTCATTCTGATTACAGGGTTTATAGTCACCCCAGCCTTCCGCCTTTATCTGCTGGCTTCAGAAGGACCCGGGCTGCTTGTAAAGGGCCGTTTTAGTTTATGGTAAAGGGAAAGTCATGTGCAAGGATTTTTTTCCCACCCAGGTTCGTTCTGTGTCTTGTTTCCAGACATAGTCCACCAGACGTTCAGAATGGCCTGAATCACCTGCCATCCAGAATATGTTGACTCAGCTTTCTGGTGAATGGATGGTGTCCCAGTGTCATTTGTCTGTGCGTGTGTATGACTGCCTCCCACCCCCAATGCCCTATTCTAGCACGGAATGGTGGGTGTTGCCATGAATGCCAGTGGATGTCAGAAAAGTTGCAGAGACTTAACAAATTCTGCACTGATACCTTGAGTTTCTGCCAAGGCTTAGTGTAGTGAGGGACAGGGTGGGTGGGGGGAAGGCCCTGGCAGGGGTGGGGCTGAGTCCAGCTTAGCTGAATCCCACAGCTTTCTTGTTCCCTTGGTTGGTATCATTCATTCTGCCTTGTAATTTCCTTAGTTGTTTTTACCCCCAGACTTTTGCCTTCCTTTGTCTCTTTGAGATGGAAACTGGCGTGCACACATGCGTGTGTGAGAGAGAGAGAGGGAGAGACAGAGATTGAACCGTGATGGTAGGTCACAGGAGAGCTGAGGTTTGAATAGCGCTGGCTACGGTTCTCCCTTTTAGGTTGTTCAGGATACTGTACCTTTATTTGTGTCTCTAACCACTGTAGATTTGAATCATAGGGCTGGAAGGGACCTCATAAGGTCATCTAGTCCAACCCCCTGCTAAAAAGTGAGTGTTCTTTTGGAGTACTGTCACATTATAAGTTGGACAATGTGCAACCAATTGCAGAATGACCAGGAATGGCCATGACCAACCTTCGTATGAGGAAACATTTTATTGTAGCTCCTACTCTGGTCCAGAAGAAAGTCAATGATGTCTCTTTGCAGAGCTACCCTTTGTCTTCTGTGTGAGCTAAAAATGGGATAATGTTAGCTCAGTGGCCACTGGTTTCCCACTCACATTGCTTGTGAGATAGTTTAGCCTAGAAAATTATATTATAAACCCCTTCAAGTTTCCCCTGGAAAGTGGCAGTGAACTTGCTATTGTCTTTGTCTCCTCATTATGTTGCTGGGTTTTGTAAGTATTAGCGAGACAGCCTATGTTTCCAAATGAAAACATTGGTAAACTGCCACTCTCTGCAGTGTGACAGCTAGGGCTAACTCCTACGATACACCTGAAACACTACAGCCACACAGCTGCAGTGAGTCAGTGTAGCTTAGTGATTCCCAAACATTTTCCCCTTCATGACCTCATTTTTAGATGTGGTGTTTCCCATTACCCCAGCCAGCATAGAAGTTGCCATTTAAAAATTGTGTCCTCCATGCAGTGTGGCCTCACATTCACTGTATATGCAAAGTCATGCCATAAGGAAGATGCCATTTTGCTTTACAAAATGGCATCCTCTGGGTTGCACGACCTCATACCCGTACAGTGTACGCGACATCACGCTGCATGGAGGGCGCCGCTTTGTGGAACAAAATTGCATTCTCCATGCAACGTGACCTCATGCATACGGTGTGTGTGAGGTCATCCTGTACAGAGGGAGGCCATTTTGTAAAATGGCATCCTCTGCATGCCTGGGATTGCTGTGACCCCCATCTGCTGATGAAACACCCCCACTTCATGTCACGACCCACACTTCGTGAGCTGCTGGTGTAGCCGTTCCCTATAGCGATGAGAGGGGTTCTTCTCTCACTATGATTAATCCACCTCCTCAACAGGCGGTAGGTAGGTTAACAAAAGAATTCTTGTGCACACCTAGCTCTCTCTACACTGGGGGTTAGGACCAGCACTGTCCCTTGGGGGGAGCGGGGCCTGGGGCCAAGTGGCCAAAGCAGGGCCCCGCCTGCTTGGGGGGGGGGGGGAATCGGAGCCAGCTCCGGCCAGGAGGCTGGGGCCACCTGTGTGCGGGGCTGGAGCCGGCTGTGGGGGAGGGAGCTGGCCGTGTGGGGCAGGCCGGCCCACATGCTCTGCTCTTGGGCCTGCCTGCTCTGCCCTGGGGGTGGGGAGGGCCAGCCCAGGGGCTGGGCATAGCCCTCCCGCCCCGCCGCTTTCGGCTGGGTGCCAAAGGCAGCGGTGCAACAGTGGGAGGAGGGGCTGCAGAGCACGTGCAGGCCCCACACTGCCCCGCTGGGAGCAGGACAGCACAGGGCCCACATACCCGTGGGGCCTGGGGCGATCACCCTGTTCGCCCCCCCAGGGATGGCCCTGGTTAGGACAACCTAACTGTGTCACTCGGGTATGCATTTCTCACACCCCTGAGCAGCATAGCTGGTCAACTTAACTTTTGAGTATAGACCACCTGGCCTAAATCCTCTTCTGTTGCTGCTCTATGCCCTGACTCAAGGTTGAAATAAAATCGTTTGCATTTGGATTTCCAGTGCATTGAGCTGCACTCTTAAGTGGGGTCCCATGTAATTTCTGTTCTTGCATAGTCTGTGCAAGCACCAGTCGGGGGAAAAAAAAATCTGTATAGTTTCTAGTTTTGATCCAGGTGTCCATGGAAAAGTAAATACTCAGCTCTGAAATTTCCTGTTAAAATTAAACCACCTTGTACAAAAAAGATTAATGGTTCACTGAAGCAACAAGATTTGTGAGGCTCAAGTCATGCTGTTCGGGGATCAGTGTCCTTACAATGGTTTTGCTATATTGTAATGCTGCTGTGTCCCTTGAGAAGAGTGGTGGGGATTATGTCAATCATTTCAAAGTGGCAGTCTGAAGCAGCAGAGGGAATGGCAAGAGGATCTCACCGGATGGTTTGGCAACTCTAATTTGTTATATGAGAACCAGCTCAGGAGAGGGAAAGAGTGTGCGTGAGTGTCGGCAAGACTCCCAGTTGAAGGAGCTGTACCTGCATTACCGCTAATTGAGTTAGCATGCAGAAAATGCAGTGTCACCACAGCGGTGCGAGTGGCAAGCAGAGCAAGCTGCCCAAGTTCTTACTCATCCGAGGTGCTAGATATGTACTTGGCCAGCTAGCTTCTACCACCACTCCCACTGACTCTCTATTTTTAGCAAGCTAGTGCCTTCCACTAAGAATCAGACCCCAACCCAAAGTGCAGACATACCTTATCTCACCGTGGAGATTTCAAGTGGTGAGTGGATAGTGGTTGTTCTTATCACAGCAGGCAAAGCAAACCATCTCCCTCTGAGTGCTGGAGGTACAGCTACGGAAATGAAATGAGAAAGCAAAGCTGAATGATATTGCTGAAGCGCACATAGATTTAGATGCTTTCTAACCAGCTACAAAACTTAGGGGATAGATTGTAGGCAGGTGTAGACTGAACACAACTGGCATAAAAGGAATTTATGGGCCTGAAGTATGAAAAACTGCAATCTGTTGCCGTCCTTGGGCTGTTCAGGGGAAAAACAGAGCAAACATCAGCTATCAGATAACATCTGCTAACGCCCCTGTATGGGGCCTGTAGGAAAAGAGCAGTGTAAGAGTCACACCAGGGATGGATGAAGCCTGACTTTCAAACTCGGAAAGGTGTTCAGATAATGCCTCCCATAGCACAGTTACCTCCCCTAGAGCTATAGATAATTTTTTGGCTTTTGCATAGTGTCTTTTATCTGAGATTCACTTTACAAGTACTGATTAAACGTCACAATACCTCTGAGGCTGGATAGAATTTTCTGTATTGAGGGGGAAACTGAGGGCCTGTCTTCACTGTGGGCCATAGCCTAAATGCTTTCTACATTGCCAGAAGGGGTGTTTGCATCAGTGTAAATAATCCTCCTCTCTGCGTGGCGGTTGTTATGTCAATGGAAGAATTTCAACCTAGTTGCATCTACACCAGGGATTCGGTCAGCATACCTAGTGTTCGGCGGGTATGAATTTTTCACACACCCCAAACAATGGTGCTAGGTTGATCTAAATTTTAAGCATAGTTCAGGGCTGAGGCAAAGGCAGGTGGTAATTTCTCCAAGATCCCAAAATGGCTAGTACCCACAACTGTTGTCCTCTGCTCTGCCCTATAGCTCACACTCTGGATTACACAGGCGTGTGAAGAAACTGGAGCTTGGCATTAGCAAAACTTAATTCCAGCAATTTCCAAATAGGAGATCACAGATCCTGCACTTACATCTTCATGGCTGGACCCGTGTCCTCAGACAGAATGCCAGTGCAGGCAAGAGAATCCCTTGGACAGTCTGCCTGGATGGACCTGATTTCTAGGATCAGGGCTATTGGGATCCTGTGATCTGCCACTTGTGAGCAGTTAACATTATTGATGTTACTCTTTTTTGGGGGGGGAGGCAAGGAGGTGGAGGATTGACTCTTTGTTCTTCTGTTATAATATGGGTCCCAGGCATGGCAGTCTTTAATACAGTTGTGGTAATGTTTATGTCCTGCCTGTGGTAAAAGTCAGGATTTTAATAGAAACCACTGTATCCACCTTTCATTTTGCCTGGGATGCTAAACTCAGAGTAACAAGAAGCATTCACAGGCTACTGATGTAAGATTTAGTGACAGGGTCAGTTATTTATTCTGCCTCAGGAAACCGTTTCTGATCCTACAATAGGTACAGCTCATAGCCAGGTCACAACATCACTCGCTCAAATGTGCTGGCCCCCGGCAGAGGCAGGAATGGGAGAGGGGCGGTGCCAAACCTGGGCAGCACTGGAATCCCAGAGGTCAGACCACCTGGACTGGGGACCTGACTCCAGCCAGCTCCACAGAACCAGAGGTGTGGGATGAGTGTGGGGTGGGTTCTGCAAAATCCTAATCTGCAGTTGGCCTACCCATATCCTGGGGCAGGACCCATCTCCACCACTCTGGGCCTCCTTCTTCCCTCCCCTCCCGCCCCCCCCACTCCCAAGGGGAGATAAGATCAAACACTCCCTGACCAATTTACTGGGTTGCTACAGGCCATCAACATTTGCAAATGGGTCCTGAGCCCAGAAGGCTGGAAAACCACTGGATTAAAACACCAAGACAGGAAATGAAACGTGAAGGTACAGTACTGGTGGATACTCACTGGGGCATCATTGAAATGGGGTGGGGTGTGGTTGCAGCTCATGATATTAGTACAGACATGCAAAAAAGTATCCATTCTATTAATGAACTCTAAATGAAATCAAGAAGCAACTTTTCTTGTCCATAGCCAACAGACTATCCTGATTGTTCCAATCCACCTGCCAGTCAGAGAAGGAACTCGTATTTCAAATGTTGGCAAAGTTGCCGGCCTAGATATAATCTTAATTCCCAGCATGCCATGTATAACTTTCACTCGTCAGTTTAAATTTAAAGGTTCTAAAGAGACCGTGTCGAAAGTTTTTAGACTCAGAAGCTGGGCAGCTTTTAAATTTAATATGTTCCCAATCAGACTGGACGCAGCACTAGCAAAATATACCTCCAAGAACTATCCTGCACTGGCCAGGAGGGTACGCTGCTAATGACTTAATAGGCCTTTTCTGCCTCTTATTTTCTGAGACTGCTGGAAATTCCTCTGCATTCCAAGGCTGAAATGTCCAGAAATGACCCTTGAATTAGGGTGAATTGGTGTTTGGAAACCTAGGAGGCCTCTTTTGTTCCAAGAGGTCTTACACCCACAATTCCATGAGACTATATGGGGTGTTACAGGTGCTCAGCCGTTCTGAAAATCACCCCTGGGGTGTCTTGAGTTGGGTCACCCGGGGCTTTTGGCTTTCGGCATCAATGGCTGCTTTTGGAGGTTTGGGGCTGAGCATTTTCTATTTTACTCTAGCATTTTGTTGATGCTGAAGAAATGTAAAAGCACAAAGCAGTAACAGGGCAGCAGATTCAAGCATTTTAAAATGCTGAGTCCAGTGCTGCCAAACATCATGAGACTGGCTTTAAAATCAGGAGAATTAAAGAAAAATGAATGTGGGGTTCTTTATATTTGCTTTCTAGTTTCTGCACCATTGGGGTTCACGTTTTCAAGCTTCACTCCAGAACCTCGAGAGTTGGAAACTTTTTTTTTTTTTTTAAACCAAAGCCAAATTTCTCCTCTGTTGAGCTGCCCCAGGCACTAGCACCTTAAGAAAAAAAACAAATAATGAGACCTGCGATCACAGAAGTTGACCACACTGCGGTAAGTGGAGGTCTTGGGAGATGGATAAATCTCTTTGGAGTTACCAGTTAGCAGGATGCACCACGTTTATCCACACGTGTCCTCACCCTCGTATAGCTGCAGTTAACTCATGCAATTTCCAAGAGCTCTCCAGAGGTTCGTTGATAGTGCTGGTGCACAGTGATGCCTGAGCTGGAGAAAAATGCTATGTAAATTGCTGCTGTTATTTTAAAAGCACATTAATGACTTTCAGCTCCATGCTGGCAGTAATGGCTGGGGAATCAGGGACTGTCAAATGGAAGATAAAATTGGCAAAAGGAAAAGAGAAATAGGGTTGGCTCTTCAGCTCATATAAATCAGCATAGCCCTATTGATTTCAGTGGAGCTTCACCAGTAATGCCAGCTGAGTACCTTGCCCATCACTGTACAGCTTCTCTCAGGGTTCTACTATACCAGTACAGAGAGTAACAAATAAATATTTTAAAATCTGTTTTTAAAAAGTGATACTGCTGTCTAAAATGCACTTTCTGAATCCGCAGGACCCATTGGAGTCAACGGGTGTTGGATCCAGCTCCTAAGGAAAGAGCAATAAGGGCTGAGATTAAGCTTATCTGGGGAGAAACGTTTAAATTACTCCAGTGGTAGGAAGTGTAGTAGGAAGTGGGGATTGCACAGCATTTCATTTAGGGGGACATGGGAGAGGAAGATAACAGGCATGGGAATGGGATGAAGTGTCTAGAGCAGTGGTTCTCAACTTTTTTACAGGTTGTGACACACTTGGCACCGTGTCACGACCCTACAGGACACAGCAGCCCACCCCCATTGGGCTAAATCCAGCCATCTCCCCAGCTCTTCACGACACACTTACTACTGTGTGACGACACCATAATGTGTCCCGACACAGTGGTTGAAAACCACTGGTCTAGAGAGAAGGATGGAGGAAGAGGGCTGCTGAATTTTGGTGATCAGAGGATGAAGTTTTGGAAGCCCCATTTTAGTCTTAGTCCACCTCTATGCTGATGTTGTTGATATCCCAAAATCTGGAATACTCTCCTGGATTCAGTAGCCTCAGGAAATACATGGTTATGTAGACTTGACTGCAGCCGTTGCTTCATCTCAATGCAGCCAACAGAGCATTCATCTAGCCAGAAAAAAAGCTCAACTCTTAGAGAAGGGAGAGAGCAACTCCTCTGTAAAAGATCCCGGTAGTTCTGCACATCTGTCTTGGAAACTCTAGGGGGTGGAAACCGTAAACAAAACACAATCCAGGGATCCATATGAGCCAGGAAATGTGCTTTACCACATGCTTTACTGCTGTTTTTTTCTGGGTCTAAATGCCATTTTGGTATTTCTCTCCTTTCACTAACCTCCTTTCCCTTTTCTCCCACAAAAGCGCATGTGATAAATAAATCTGATAGTCTTTAAAAGTGCCACAGGACTCTCTTGTTTTTCTGCAATAGACTCACACGGCTACCCCTCTGAAACCTTTCCCTTCCTGTCCTCTTTCTGATGTGCCATGATAGCAGCCCTGTGGAATGCACCTCCCCCACCTTGTGCTGCTTGCCTGGATTATAGTGTTGTTTAAGGAATTTCTTCTTCTATTTGCATTGATTGTTTGGCTTAGAGAGAGAGAGAGAGAGAGATCATAAGGTTTCTTAGCGTTACCTTGTTGGCCTCTATTTATTATGATTGTGTATTACCTGTGTGTGTGTGTGTGTGTGAGTGAATGTATTTGCATATAATTAATATGAGTGTGGAGTGGAATAAACATTTTTATCAACATGAATTTAGAAATGGCACATTAATCTTGTAGTGAAGTTATGCAGCTGAATGAATGCCAAAACATTTATACCACACCATCATGTATTCTGCACATGCCAAGTATGTTAATGGAAAACTACTTTAGGAATGTTTTGAAAGAAGTTCCGGAGGAGAACATGCAGTGAGCTCCTGCACATTTCAGTAAGAACGCTGCCCATGTGCAGAGATCTGCCGTATTGCCAGCAATAAGCATTTCAAAATCATGAATCAGACTCCCTCAAAAAAAGCGAGTGTCCAAGTTAAATGTGGAGTCTTCTATTTTCCTTCTGCTATTTGAGCCTTTAGGGTTCATGTTTGCCAAATACTTCAAGATTCATGAAACTGTGAGTTTGCTGGATCTGCCCACACTGTTCACATTGCAGGAATGGGGCCTTAGTTTTCGAATGGAAGAGGAAGTCTCATGTGTTACCAAGCGACCAACCATGCATTGGTGCTAAGAAATTACTAATCATAGAAAGAGATGAAACTATCTCTCACTGCAACCACCAATAGGCTGACATTTCTCATCTAAAAATTTTATTGAAACATTATTAGCATGAAAAATTTAGCAAATATAAAAAATTGTAAAAGTTCCCAAACCATATGTCTGAATTTTCTCGACAAAAACCAAACATTTGGACTAGTTTATCCGCCCTCTAGTTATTTGTTTTTTTAACAAAAAGCACAAGGAATTATTTTCAATGTTTTAAAACTTTGTTCGGTGTGTTTATAAAGATATATTAAAGTATTTTTAAAATCTTGGGAGAATTCACCCCACCCCACCTTGCTATGGCCACTATCTGCCACTACAGTGGTGTACAGGGAGCTGAAAAAGCCCCCCAATTAGCTAGGGGGAATTCCCTCACATATTCCAAAGAGGTAGCCGTGTTAATCTAGTTCAGCAAAACAAACAAGGAGTCCTGTGGCTCTTTTAAAGACTAACAAATTTATTTATTGCATGAACTTTCGTGGGAGAAAATCCCATTTCATCAGACACTGCTTTGATTTGCTGTTACAGCCTGACCTGATCCTATGTCTTACGCTTCCCTGTATTTATTTTCCTCCCATTCTATAAATTCCCTATCTTCAAAGCGTCTGACAAAGTGGGATTTTCTCCCACAAAAGCTCATGCAATAAATAAATTTGTTAGTCTTTAAAAATACCACAGGACTCCTTGTTTGTTTTCCCTCACATAGACACTTCATGGGATAACCATATAGACTTCCCCCCCACTCCTCAGAATAAGAGGTGGGCTAGAGGTAGAAGGGAATAGTAGGGCCATATCACATGCCTGCTAGTCATTTTGAGCAGCTCCAGATTGCAATGACTTTGTGAGGCACATGCAGTCTGCCCCCTTGTTTTTAATTATTTTGTGGTAGGATTTATTTTTACAAATACACTCTGGAATCCTGCTGTGAGCAGAGGTCTGCATCAACTTTTTATGGAAATAATCTGTTGCGACCCAAATCGGACTGACTTGGTAGGAAGCTGCTTTTAAATAGTTAATGCACAGGCAAAAAGGTCAGTGAAAAGAGTATTTTTTTAGAAATTTGCAAATAAAAAGATAGTGATTAGCTGTTTGAATAATAGAGTACATGTATTTACACTCACTAGGAAAATAAGGACCATAGCTGTTCAGTCTTAGGCTGAGCGTATATATAAACTGATGGGTCACGAGGCAACAACCCTCGCAGGAGAGTATTGCTTACTGGCTGCACTGTGCAGGTGTAGTACATTGGCCAAGGTTTCCTGAGACCTCCCACTCTATTAGTAGGTCTTGGTCTTGCTGGGTTCTCTGCACTCCTGCAGCAATCAGGGGTATCCCACCTTGATCTAAGGGCAGTGGGACAAGGTCTTTAAAAAAAAAAAAAGAGGATCTGAGGTGTGGGCTGAGCAGTGCTGAGGAAGGAAACTCAGGAGCTCCTAAGCCAAGGAAGAGTGTTTGTGTTGAATGTTATCTTATTGCTGTTTTCCCTTTTGGCAAAACCGCACTTCGGGATGAGGGTGTTTGTACTTTGCATGTTCTCGGGCTGTTTTTGTAGAGGAGTTGCGAAAGGTGCCTGGTGTCTGACGCAGTTTAAGTCTGGGATAGGAAAGAACATATTATACTGGGTGAAAAAAATGATTCTGGCAGTTGTGGTAGGTCCTAATTTTTTCTTTAAAAAAATAAAAGTATCCAGAATTTTGGTGTGCCATATTGAAAAGCAGTGTGTGATCTCCCCCTGCTGGTGTGGAGCAGGTGGTGCACCCAGAGGCACTCCTCAGCCACCTTGTAGGGAAGTAAACAGAATCCTCCAGGTCGTCTTTCTCTCTCTCCCTCTCTCTCTCTCACACACAGACACACACACGTGTGTGTGTGTGTGTGTGTGTGTGTGTGTGTGTGTGTGTGTGTGTG